>JAMYWO010000145.1:0-14979 GCA_024220525.1 Cochliopodium minus
AAATTTTTTTTTTGTTGATGAGAATAGAAAAGAATGGAAAAGAGAATGATCAAAGAAACCAAAACTGGTAAACCAATACATAATCCAATGATCAATCCCAAAGATACTCCACTTCCACATCTTGATGTTGATGAAAGAGAAACAGAAAGACTATTTGGAAAATTATTCAATTGAGAATTGATTCTATCACATTTATTGTTCTTATATTCAGGATTGATTGATAATTGTGAGTTTGAAATGTTTGGTTTGCTAGAACAAGTGTATGAAATAAGTTGATATGTAGAGTTTCCATTTGGTCTTTCGTTTAAAACAAGTGATATTGAACCATTTATTTCAACACATCCACTCACATTCAATTTGCTTGTTGAATCGACAACTATTATCAATGATCCATTTGATGTTGTTGAGAAGTTTCCTTGAATAAAAGTGGTTCCATTTACAATGACATCGATATTTGAGATAAAGTTATTTGATGTTTTATTCGAGAAAGTCCATGCCCATTGTGAAATAACAAACACACAGCTGATGTTAAATTGATTTGGATCTATTTTGATTGGATTTGTTGGACAGTTTTGACAGTTTTCAACTTGATAATAACAAACAGGGTTTATTTGAATTGAACAATTGCTTCCCAAATATCCTGTAGAACAAAGACAAGTATTTGGAGAAACACACTTTCCATTGTTGTTACAATTATTTAGTGATGAGCAATTTGGAGCACTACAATTATTTCCTATCCATCCATAGTTACATAAACAAACATTTGGAGAAACACACTGTCCATTGTTGTTACAATTATTCAATGATGAACAATCTGGAACACTGCAATTAGCTTCTAACCATCCACTTGAACAAAGACATTCATTTGGATCTTTACATTCTCCATGAGAATTACAATCATTCAGAGAAGAACAATTTGGAGATTTACAATCATTTCCTGACCATCCTGAAATACATTCACAACTATTTGGAGATGTACACAATCCATTTCCTGAACAATTATTTTGTGGAGAGCAATCTGGAACATTGCAATCATTTCCAATCCAACCACCAAAACAACTACATTTTTCTGGAGCTGAACAAATACCATGTGAATTACATTCATTTAAATTTGAACAATTTGCAAAACTACAATTATTTCCAAACCAACCTTCAAAACAAGTACACTCATTTGGATTTGAACAATTTCCGTTTGAATTACAGTTATTCAATGAAGAACAATTTGGTGTGCCACAATCATTTCCCAACCACAATAAATTACATGAACACGTATTTGGAGAAACACATATACCATGAGGGTGGGATGTGTTACTATTACAATCATTTAATGAAGAACAATTTGCGACTGAACAATCGCTTTCATACCATCCACTAACACATGAACAAATATTTTGTCCAATACAACCTCCATTCCCATTACAATTATTCAGAGATGAGCAATCAGGGCACCCTATTGAGCAATTACAATCTCCGTACTTAAATGCTATTTAAAAGTTTTTAATTAAATTTGTGAAATTTTAATTTTACCATATTCATTTAACAATCTATTCCCTCCCCAAATTAAATTTTGATCAAAATTTGAAATAATATTAGAAAAAAGATCAGAACAGTTCAGTCCTAATAAAGATGAATTATCTACATTTATAATATTTGACCCAATAGCAGAGTAAACATTTGTACTATTATCAAAAAATACATTTTGAAATGAAACAGAATAGTTTGCAGATGAAACAAATGATCCTATTACATTACCTGTTGATGAACCACCGGAGAATATGAAAGACTTGGAATAAGAATTTCTAATTATCAGGCTTCTATTTCCTAAAATTTTTTTATTAAAACTTAAAAAATTTGTTAAAAAAAAACCATTAATAGTCAGAGAACCAATTAATCCACCCAAACTGCTGCTTGCTGTTAAATTATTAGATTGACAATAAATATTTTCAATGACTAAATCATAATTAGTCATTGTTAACTGAGCCAGGGTTCCAACCTCACTTGGAGAAAGCACTGTTACACTTGGTCTTACGTATAAATTTGAAAGAAAAGAGGCATCTGCAATCACCCTTTCAGAAAAAATTTGTTAAAAATAAAATTAAAACAAAAATTAATGAATTACCCAATCACTGCTCCAGCAGGATTTGAGGAAGCACTGACTGTCCCACAAACTATTCCAGCATTATTTAATGTTGAATTTGTATTAATCCAACCTACAACTCCTTTTGAAAGATAAGACAAGAAAGTTACATAAAGAAATTGAAATTTTTTTTTCATTTAAAATTTACCTCCGACGGTCCTTCCTGTTGATTGAACCACAAATTTATTTGGATATTTTGGAAACCCCAAATTATGTCCATTCTTTAGAGATGAACCAAAGTCTAATTTTCCTGCCTTCATTNGATCCCCAAATTGATTGAATTTGCTCATCTTTTAGAAATATAAAAAAATAATTTTAATAATTAAAATCTCTTGCATCCAGGATACCCAGCAGGTACATTTGATTAAAAATGAAGAAAGATAATTTGATTTAAAACAATAATACTTTATCAAATTTTCCTGCTGGGCATCCTGGATGTTGGAATTTAGTATAGATATATGATAATCTATTATAAATTTGATATTTATACCTATATTCCAGATTCAATGATCCAAAAATAATATAAACAACAGAATTTTTTTTTATTTTATATTTTCTCAAAAAAAAATAGTAAGAGGAGCTTTAGTTTCATTATCCTGATAATTTTTCTCTTTGTTTTTCATTTCAATGTTTGCGCCAAAATTTAAAAAATAAAAAATTGAACTTATCACAAATCAAAAATTTTTTAAAATTATTTTCAAAACATAAATTTTGATGGACCTAGACCTTAAGTTTATAATATCTCCCAACCAAATTGTTCTACTTTCTCTACTACAATCGGGTACATATATGTACCCACATTGAAAAAACACAAATTTAAACTACCATTTTCAATCATAAATATTATAAATTTTTCAGTGAAATAATAATTTTTAGAAAGAAAATTAACCAAGGAAAAAAGCCTTTTTTTATAAAGTTTGAAATAATCTTCGATTCATTTTTTTAGAATTTAATAGCAATTTTCCCATTTATGCTGGGATGGAAAAAGTTAATTTGATAAATTGATGACTTTCAGAGAAATAATAAATTCAATTTATTTTTAATCACAAAGATTTATTTGATTTTATCTAAATATCTTTCTGGTTTCTCTTCATCAGAATCGTCAGAATCAGAACTAGAAGAAGAATTACTATTCATTGATCCAGACAAAGTGTAAATATCTGAATAAAAAGGGTCTTTATTTGGGACCAAAAACACTTGTTTCAAAATCAACAACAAAACGGGTTTAGGAACATTCAATTTTGAATTTTTAAGGCACAAAAACAAAGAGAAAAGATTATTTTGAATGAAAGAAGGGAAGAACTTGAAGTTTTCAAACACAAAAATTTTATCGTTGTCGTATTGCTCGAAAAGTTGCTCGAAAATTCCTTTTTCGTGAATTAAAGCATATCCTTTCAATGGTTTTACTGCGGGTCTTCTTCTTTTTGTCTATTAATAGAGTATTAAATTTAAAATAAATTGAATTTTAAAATTAATATCATAATAAAATTAAAAAAAAAGATGATTTGAAAAAAAAATTCAAGAAAAACAAACATATTTCATTTCTCTGTTTGGATTTGCTCCATAAAAAAAGAGCATTTTCAAGGGGAACGGCATTTTCATGTCTACACAAGTCATCATTAATTTGTCAATGTAATCTTCCTCAGTATATTTGGAAGGCTCCATTTGATCTAGCAACAATTTAAATGTTCTGAACATTTCTTTTTCGTCAAAGTTTTCTTTTCCTAGTAAAAAATAAAAATTCTAAAAAAAAATTTGAAATTAAAAATTCAAACAAAAAAATAGAAATTTAAAGTTTATATTTGAAAAGATCAAATGTCTTTTTTCGTTTTCATTTTTTGTTTTTATATTTTTTTTTCTTTATACTTCTTGTTTCTCCAGAGTCAGAATCGTAACTCTTAAGGTAAGCTCCCAAACAATGCATTGTTATTATTGAGTTCCCCTTGTTCGCCTTTGTTCCCTTTTCCAATACTTCTTTGATAATTTTGTATGAATTTGTTGTATTATGGCACAAACTTTTGAAAGGATTTCTTTTCGAAATTTAAAAAAAAAATTTAAGAAAAGATTGTTTTGATTTATGAACAATCCAAAATAGTTTAAAGCTTATTTAATTTTTGATTTTTAAAAAAATTTGTGCAAATTTACAACTTAGTTACTAAAGTTAATAAATTTTAAAAAAATTTAAATTTTTTCCTTTTATTTTTTAAATAAATTTTAAAAAAATTTAAATTTTTTCCTTTTATTTTTAAAATAATTTTTATTAACATTAATTTTTTTACCCTCCATTATTGTCCGTCTTGGTGATGTCACATCCTATTTCAAAAAGATAATCTATCATGTTCATATCTAATTTGTGAGTACTCAGTGCGAAATAAAAGGCTCCATGTCCTAAATCAACAAAAATTGATTTTATTTTAAATTCAATTTCATTAATTCTCTGAAATTTTATAAAAAGCATTTTTAAAATTTCATAAATGAAAATAGATAAATTATTGATGAGATAAGATGCATTTGGTTATCATTTTTATTGTAGGAATTTATTTTTGAAAATTGATGTTATTTTTTTTTTTATACCAGTTCCATCAGTGACATTTTTATCCATTCCTTTATTTATTGCATCTTTCACTTTTGATAATTTATTATCCCTGATTACTTGAAGAAATTGTGATAAAAATTTCAGAAAATATATGAGAGGATGAAAGAATCTTTACATTCCAAAAATTTGACTTCAATTCCCTAACATTGAAAATAAAAATAAACAAAAAATAAGGGAGAAAATTTTTTTGCTTTATTTTTAGATGATCCAGGTTTGGAATTTCCCATATTGGATCAATTTTTTTATTTCATTTGAATTAATTTTAATATTTATTTGTTGAAGAAAAATAAATAAATTTTATTTATATGTGCTTTGCAAATCAATCTCGAACGCAACATCCATCGAGTAGTCAGGAGAAGTAGCAAACTGAAAGATTCGAACAACAAGTGGTTTGGGAAAAATATGTTGGAGGTTCTTCTTGACCAATCTCAAACAGAGAAGAAAAATGAAAACTTTGCACTTAAAAAGCTCGGGGAAAAAAGAATGTGAAGAATAATCCCAATGGGTACCCACAAGATACTTTTCAAAAATATCTTTGAGATCTTTATTTCCACCAGATTTGGAGTTCTTGAACAAGATGTCGGTTTGAGAAAGCAAGAGGTACAACAAATGTTTGTTGTCAACTTTGATCTTTTCGACAAATTTGCTCTCATCGTTCAAAGAAGCTTTGCTGTCGAGCAAAAAAGTCAAGAAAGATAACTCTGGAGTTTTTTTTCTGGAACAAAAAGAAGCGATGGGAGAAAGTTTTGTTTCGTTCTTCAAGTTCAAATCGACTTTACTTTCGATCAAATAGGTGACAATTTCTTTGTCGAAAACGTTCTTTTTGAGAAAAGAATGGAGAAGGTTGTCTCCTTTGGAGGAGACGCAAAGCACATCACATTTGTTGTCAACATAGTACTTGATTGTGTCAAGGTCAATGTTTTGGATCTTTCTGGAGGCACATTTCCAAAACAAAACATCTTGATTGAAAATGTTCTTTAGACTCAAGTCCATTTTCAACTCGACTAAAAACTTGGTTACTTCAAAATTGGACTCAGGCGAAGCCTTTAATTCAAAAAACAAGGCAGTATAGCCAATCCTATTTTGTTGGTTGATGTTGTCAGTTCTATCAGCCAAATATTTTAGAGTTCTCAAAGAAACGTAGGAGTTCTTAGAAGCCAAATGAAGAGGCAAGCACTCATCACAAAATTCACTTTCATTGACACTATTCCCATTCTCAACCAGGTATAATACCAGCTCATTTATGGACACATTTCTTTGAGAACTTAACGCCAAGTGCAAAGGGGTCTCATCTTTATTCGAGCTCTGGGCGTTGATCTTGCTTTCGATGAAATGTTTCACAACAGGCAGGCAGTTTTTGTCATTATATTCACAAGCCAAGTGAAGCAAAGATTTTCCTTTTTGTGTAATGTGATCAATGTCAGCTTTGTTATCAACCAGACACCTGATCAAATTTACGTCCAACTTTCTGGGTTTCTCACGTCTAGCCTGTTTCTTAAAGCAGGACACCAAGGTATTTGTCAAATCTTCAACCGAACTGTTTTTTACTAAGTACTCTTTCAATTCAAATCTAAAGATATCCCCCAAACACACATTCTTTATTAGAGTGGATTTACCTTCTTTTTCTATGTATTTGTTTTCAAAAATAACCCTCAAAGTCTCAAGATTTAAGTGGGAGTTTAAATAAAGAAAAGAAGATGGTTGTAGATCCAAGGAGGCTTTGTTTTCAATGAGATATTGTACCAAATCTGTCTTGAGGTTTTTGTGTTGTAAAAGGGTGTTCAGAGATTCTTCTTCATTAATTATGGCTTTGTTTTCGACAAACAATTTGATCAGTTCGAGATTTGCGCTTTCGTTTTTACATAAATGCGAAAAAGGAGATTTCCCTGAAGTTTTTTCAGTGAACGAAGCTTTTTTATCCAGTAAGTACGTGATCATTTCATTTTCTAATGGTTCTTTTTGCAAAAAGGTCGACAAAAGAGTATTTGTGTGCTCTTTGAAATTTTCCAAGATAAAATCCACAATGTCCTTCGAAATAAATAGATTGATGCTCAAATTATACAAGAAAAAATCGAATGACTCAAAAGAAAACGTTTCTCTAATTTCACAGACGTACTTGACCATCTCCAGAGTTACTTTTTCGTTGCTGGCTATGTACTCGAGAGGAGTTTTCCTACTTGAATCTGACTTTGCCCATTCAGAAGGGGTTTTTTCATGCATGAATTTCAATACTTCAAGGCTAATATTTTTGGTGAAACAAACAAGATGTAACAAACTGTAGTTTTTGATCAATATTTCATCAACTTTCAACTCTCCATAGAAATGTTTTATAATATGAGGATCTAAGAGCGGCTTCATCGGAGTTTTGATATAACGACCATTGTTATAAAGGATATTATCAATTATTGTATAACCGTTCTTGTAATTCAAATCAGTTTTGTTTTCAACAAAGAATTTGAGCATCTCAAGGTCCAAGCTCTCATTATCACACAACAGTTCGCCAAGTTTATCGTGTTGCGTAAAAACAGACTTGTCTACCCCCAACATCTTTATCATGTCAAGACTCATGTTTCCCATTGAAGCTCTGAAAAGAAGAGGACTGTTGCCAAATTTGTCGTTTAGATCTAAGTGCTCCTTTATAGCCAACTTCCTCATTACATTCTCTCCTATTTTCTGGTTCAAACAAGCCAACAACAAAGGGGTTTCACTTCTCTTGTTTGCAATTAGCTTACATTTGTGTTGCTCAAGTAAGTAATCGATTATTTCATCATCTATGCTCTCGTTTTGGCAGCAGTAATGTATTAAATTATCTCCAAATTTGTTTTCGTTGTGAACATCGCTTTTGCATTCGATCAAATACTTCACCATCTCTAATGTCACCGCCCTGTTTCTGCAAAGAAGTTGGAGTGCTGTGTTTTCGCTTGTGTTCCTCTTTCCCACATCTACTTTTTCTTCAAGCATGTATTTTAGTGCCTCCAGTGTTACATTTTCATTTTTGCAAAGATTATCCATGATCCTGGCATTTCCCTGCTCCTTTGATATCATGTTCTCTTCGATGAGAATCTTGAGTATATCAAATTTGAATTTTTTGTGATTTGCATAGAGATGTGCTGGCAGATTTCCCTTTTTATCCATTACATCCAATTCGCTCTTGCTTTCTACCATATGCTTTATCATTTCCAATTTTATATTATTATTAGAAGATGCCAAATGTATTGGCAATTCTTTATCAACATTTTCTACATTCAAATCACTCTTTTTCTCTATCATATATTCCAAAATGTTCAATTTTATGTTGATATTCCTCCCAAGATTATGCATTGGTATCTCGTTTTTCTTATTTTTGGCATTTAGATTCGCCTTATTTTCTATAAAATACTTGATTCCTTCTATATTCACCCTTTTATTCTGGCAGAAATAATAGAGGGGTGTATTTCCCTTTGAATCCAACGAATTGATATCTATCTTGGAAATTTCTATGTGCGATTTGAATTTATCAAAATTGAAATCAATGTTTTTGCATTCATTATGAACAATTTCTTTAATTTTCATAGAAAGAAGAAAGAAGAAAGATTTTTTTTTTATTATTTAATTTGAATAATCTTTGATATTTCTTTAAATAAAAAGGGTCGAATTTAAGATATAATCAAACAACAATGATAATTTTATTTATTTCTTGAATCATCTTCTGGGTTTCCGTGTATTTGTGGATTTGGTTGAGGAGGAATAATATTAGGCCTTATATTTGGCCTTATTGAACACTGCATTTGTGGATTTGGTAGAAGAGGATTTATTTCTGGTCTTTCATTTGGGCAGATATCGCATTGCATTATGATTGGTACGTTTTTGTCCATTTTTTTTTTTAAATCAAAAAATTAAAAGCTTTAAAATTTAAGAAGAAAACATTTTATGGGTTTGAGTATTCAAATTTTAAGATTTGATAGCTTTTTGTTTAAAAGCTTTCATTATTTTCAAAATTGAAAAAATATGTTCAAAAAAAAAAAAAAAAAAAAAAATGTATAACAACTTATTGTTCGATTTACAAATTGAAGAAGAAAAGCATAATTTTGATGTAAAATTATCTAATACTTCACTTGATCAACAAAATGATGAAAAAATATCTAACAACGAAATTGAAAAAGAGATTTCAATCAAGCAGTTATCTGAAGAGGATACAAAGAAATTATTGTCTAGAGTCAAAGAGATTTCCAAAAAAGAAGATGATGAGAAGGAATTTTTCATGAGAGGTTAAAAATTTATAAAGAATCAATATACCATTGCTTGAGAATATATATAATTTTTTATTTTATAGAAAAATCGATAAAGGCTCCAAAGACAGGACAAAGAATAGAGATTCCATTTCCGCCACCAAGCATTGAAAGACCACCAGAAAATTTGGATCCAAAGAAATTGGAGGAATTATCTAGACAAGAAGTTGATGAGGTAAGAATTGAGAGGTATAGCCCATCTGGAGATTTGAATACTGTATCAGCACTATCAATTAATTTCAATCAGCCAATGATTGCTTTATCTAGCGTATCTGATGTAGAATTGATGGATATCCCCGCAACATTGACACCAAAAATACAAGGAAAATGGGTTTGGAAAGGAACACAAAATTTGCAAGTAAAAATAAAATTTAAAGATATTTCTTTACCAAATTCATACCATTATATATTCTCTGCATTATATAATAAACATTGAATTTAAATATTAATGTTTCCAATTACTATTAAAGTTTGAATCTGTCCACAGATTTCCCAAAAGTACCAATTATTCAGTACACTTGAAAGAAGGATTCAAATCAAGTGCTGGGGGAGTTTTGAAGAAAGATTTTTCCTTTCAGTTTTCAACCACAACTCTCAAAGTGTTAAATTCTTATCCAAGTAGAGACCAGATAGTCCCTGATCTTGAGCCTGTTTTTTTCTACAGCTTCGATCAGAAGATTGATCAACAAGCAGTGCTCGGAACCATCAAGATCACTTCCAACAGCAGCCAAAATGGAGGAAAACTCGTTCTTATTAGTGAAGAAGAAGCCAAAAACGATAAATTCATCAAATGGAACCTTACTTCTGCATTGAATGGCCAGTGGATCGCTTTCAAACTTTCTTCAGAGTTGCAAAAGAACACCAGGTATACAGTTAACATTGGTCCTGGTACACCTTCAGCAGAAGGTCCAAAGCTCACCAAAGATCTAATCTCTTATGTATTTTCAACTTATCCTCCTTTCACCATCGCATCTTGTTCTCCTGACACCATACAATACAAAGCAGGTCCAAGAGGAACCTGGAGCATCAACTTTACCAATATTATTGATCAAAACAGCATCTCCAAAGACCTTTTTGTGGTTTCTCCCGAATGTGAGGGTGTTGCTATCTCAAGTAAAGATAGAACTGTAACCATCAAGAATTTTAGCAAAGAAAACACTGATTACACTATCAATATTTCTCCCAAACTCAAAGATATATATGGTCAAAGTTTTACTGGTAATGACGCCAAATTTAGAATTGGTGAGAGAACTCCAAACCCTTCCATTAGCGCTCCTGATGGCTTGTTAACTTTTGATCCTGTTATTGTACCTCCTCTCTATAACATCATCGTAAATTTTTTTTTTTATTTTCTTGCTTAAATTAAAGAAATTTTTTATTAATTTTTCTAAAAGGTTTATGAATACAAGAAAATTGTTGTTAAAGTGAGCCAAGTCAAACCAAGCGATTTTAAAAGTTGTCCAATTGGAAATTACAACAAGAAGTCTCATGTCGGAAAAACTGTTTTCGACAAAGTTATTGAGTGCAAAATCGATGATCCTACTGTTCCTTACAATCACGCATTCGATCTTAGAAGTTTATTGCAACATGGTAAAAAAATAATGTTAAAAAGTTTTTTAAATAAAACTATTGATTTTTAGAAAAATCCAATCTTGGACAATTGCTCATTTCTGTTGAGCCTGAAAAGTCTGAGTATTTGAAATTAAACAAAAACTCAAAATATGAATACAGACATGTTATTTGGTCATGGATTCAAGTATCACCTTTTTTTTTATTAAATTTTTTTATCAACCAACATTTTTTCTCTATTAGTGTACTAATTTGGGTTTGGTTACTTTGTTGAATTCTAATCCTCACCTACCTGTTCATGGAATTGTTACTAAATTGACTGATGGATCTCCGGTGTAATATTAAAAAAACATTAAAAAATTATAAATTTACATAAAAAAACTTTAAAGGTCTGGTGCATCAGTTAAGTTAGGATCAACCACAAAACCTACAAACGAACACGGAATTGCAGTATTAAAGAACGAGGCTTTAAATGATTCTGTCATCGAAGCTACGAAAGGGGATGATGTTGTCTTCATTGCCAGAGTTCATCACACTCCATTAATCTGCGATAATCCTGTCTTTTTCACTTTTGATGACAGAAAGTTGTATAAACCTAAAGAAACGGTAAAAATTTACAATTAATGTTCGAAATAAAATTTTTTTTTTACTTTATTGTCTAGGTAAATGTAAAAGGTAAAATTTCGATTCACTTTTAAGATAATTTTTTAATCAAATTTCTTTATAGGTTACATCAGAATGCTGATCCACAAAGAAGATACTATTATCCCAACCTATTGTACCGGAGAATTAACTTGGATTGCTTACGACCCAAGAGGAGCCGAACTTGAAAAAGGAAAAGTAAAACTCAACAAGTTTAGTGCTTTTGATATCAAATTCACTTTGAAGGATAACGTGAATCTTGGTGATGCTAGAGTTGTCTTTGTATACAAGTCTCTCAACTCTCATACCCACAACTTCAAAATCCAAGAGTTCAGAAGACCCGAGTTCGAAGCTAAAGGTTCTTATTCTCCTACCATCAACCATGTCTCGTCTGTTGATCTTGGAGGATATGTCATTAATTCCGTAAAAGCATCTTATTTTGCAGGAGGTAATAAATCTTGACAGAATTTAAAAATTGTCAATTTTTTAAAAAAACCCCTCAATTTTTAAAGGTCCACTCAATGGTGCCAATGTTAATTGGACTGTGAAAGCAGAGGAATCCTCCTACACACCTCCTGGACATTTTGGCTTCTCGTTTGGAACTGCCAAGCCTTGGTGGTTGTTTTACCAAAAAACAAACATCACAGTAATTTTTTTTTTTTTTTTAAAAAGCTTCCTTTGTAATTCTAAATTTTCTAGTTTGGATTTTGGAATCACAGTGGAACAACTGATGGAGAAGGTGAACACCATCTCAGGGTTGATTACTTGGGAAATTTGACTGAGAAATCTCCAACTCCCATCCTCTTGAGCTCAACTGCTGACGTTCAAGGTAATTTTTGTTTTTTTTAAAAAAAATTTATTAATTTTCAACCATTTTTCATTTCCCAGACATCAACTATCAAACAATGAGCTCAAGTACGAATATTCTTTTGCATCCTTCCAACTACTATGTAGGATATAAGCCTTTGAAGAGATTCTGCAGCCCCAATCAGACTGTCCCAATAGAATTCATCGTCACCAACATCGATGGAAAGTTGCTGGACAAAGTGAAAGTAAACCTCCGAGTCGTCAGAAAATGGAGCGAACAAGTCGAAGACGAAAGAGGTCTTGCTAATTGGGAGGAAAAAGAAGAGGTGTTCGACCACAAGTTGGTTTCCTCTGCTGATAAGGAGAAGCTTTCCATCTTCAATTTTGAGAGCAAGAACAAGCCCGGAGATTATTCTTTCAATTTCAGTGTCGAAGACGAGAGAGGGAGAATTTCCAAAAGGTAAATAAGATTTAAAAATTGAATATTATATTATATTATATTATATTATAATTTCATCAAAGAAAATAACATCAAAAAATAATAACAACAGCAAAAATAAATGAATATTCTTAAAATTAACAAATTATAATTTCTTTGAAAATAAAACAAGTTCTTTGGATGGGTTTTTTGTGAGGTAAATTTTTATGTTTTTATAAATTTGAACTGAATTGATCATTAATGTAAAACAGTGGTGGAGCTAACAGCAGAAAGTCTGTCAACACCAAGAGTCTCCCATTGGAAGAAGTCACTTTAATCCCAAGTAAAGAGACCTATGAAGACGGAGAGGAAGGAGAAGTCTTGGGTACATTTCAATACATTTTTATTTATTTATTTTTTATTTATTTTTTAAAATCTTTTTATTAGTTATTTCTCCTTTTACTTCTGCCTTTGGTACTTTGACACTAGATTGCGATGGAACTGTCCACATCCAACCCTTTGAAATGAAGAGCGAAACCGAGATACTCAAGTTCCCCACCAAAAAAGAGTGGGTTCCAAATGTCAGCATCAGAGTTGAGTTGTCAGGTGCTCAATTCAGATCGAACCAATTAGGACAAACAGTCAAAGATAAACCAAAAAGGTTTAAAATTTTTTAATCAAAATAATTTATAAATTATTTTAAAAATAGTTCTTTATTTTTTTAATTTTTTTTTAATCAAAATAATTATTGATTTATTTTTAAAAATAATGATTTTAATTTCATTATTTGTTCTAGACCTGCTCACGCGAGTGGATCAATTGAAGTGAAAATATCCAACAAAGTGTTTGAATTGGTGATCACTCCAACTCCTTCTAAGACCAAGACTTCTCCTGGGGATGAAGTAGAAATCGAAGTGTTGGTCAAGGACAAGAAAGGAAATGTAAGTTTTCATTCATTTTAAATCTTAATAATTTTTTTTTAATTTTTTTTATTCAATAAATAAGGTTGCTGAAAATGTGGAGATTTGTGTTGTTGTTGTGGACGAAAGGTAAACAATTTTTTTTAATAATTATTACTTTTGTCGAAAATTTTTTGTAATTATATTATTCATTTTTTTAAAAGTGTTCTTGCTCTTGCTGGTTATCAATTGACAAGCCCTCTTTCTTTGTTTTATCCTTCTAGAACGAGCGGGCAAAGATCACACCAATCGAGAAACGATGTCTTGTTGTTTGACGTGGAAGATCTCAGTTCTTTGGGAGAAGTAACATTATTTTTTTAACCAAAAAAAATTAAACATTTTAAATCTTATTAAATATTACTTAATTTATTTCATTTATATTTTTTAAATTTTTAGGCGACTTTGATCATTCCTGTACAACAATCCTTACCAATTTTTGGGGGAGGTGGATTCATGTATCAAATGCAATGCTGTAATTGTTGCAAAAGCTTAAACTTTAACAACAACAACAACAACAATATTGATTTTTTGTGCGACTGTGAATGTGAATGTTGTTCATGTTCTTGTTGTTCTGAAGGAAAAGAGGCCCTGGAAAATAATACTCCAATCAGTGGTAATTTTTTATTTTTTTTTTTTATTTTTTATTTTTATTTTTACAAACATTTTTTTCAGTAAGAACAAATTTTGATGCTTTGGCTTTATTTTCTCCTTCTTTGGTGACTGGTAAACTATTTTTTTTTATAAAGATTCACCACATTTTTTTTACTTTATATTCAAAAAACTTTTTAAATAGATAAATCTGGAAAATGCAAGACAAAGTTCAAACTTCCTGACAACCTCACCAGATATAGGTGAAATTTTAGAAAAATTATTTTTTTCTTAATTAATTTCAATTTGACAGAATTTGGGCTTTAGGAGCAGACCAAACAAGGTATTTTTATTTTTTATAAATTTCTCATTTATATTATTTATTTTTTATTTTTTATTTTTACTTTTATTTTTATTATTATTATTCTTATATTCAGGTTCGGATTGGGAGAATCTTCTGTTTCTGCATTGTTACCTTTGATGGTGAGACCTTCGTTGCCTAGATTCTTGAATTTTGGAGATAAGCCCGACGTGAACGTGGTGGTTCAAAATCAAACTGATGAAAGTTTGAGTGTGGTTCTTGCAATGAGATGCACCAATGCCTCTATCAGGTAAAAGAAATAAAAATTTTAATGAACAGTTAAAAAACAATAACATAAAATTGAAAAATTTATAAAATTTAAAAAACTAAATTTTTTTGATTAAAAAATTAAATTTTTTAAAAGAGAGGGAACTGGTGGTTACACTTTCAACTTGGAGCCTTCTCAAAGAATCAACGTTCAATTCCCAGTTGAAACTAACTTCTGTGGAATAGCCAGATTCCAAACTGTTGTTGCTTCCAAGGGGTTTGCCGACAGTGCAGAGACTAACGTACCAATCTTTACCCCTGCAACCTCTGAAGCTTTTGTAATCAAACAATTCATTTTTTATTTTTTATTTTTTATTTTTATTTTTTATTTTTTATTTTTTATTTTTTATTTTTTATTTTTTATTTT
>JAMYWO010000145.1:21376-66399 GCA_024220525.1 Cochliopodium minus
TGGGAGGAGACACTGCGTTCTCCAACCTCTTGAATTCTAAATAGAAATTCAACCTCAATAAACAAAATAATATATTTAAATTTTATAAATTTTTTTCATTTCTTTATTTAAATTTAATAAATTAGATTGTGTTTGTTCCAAAAATTCAAACGTTTGTGGTAAACATTGTAATTGTGCAGATTATGGGAAATGTACAAACGTTCCGAAAGAAATGTGGGATAATGGTCAGGACTTCTCCCTCCTAAGTTTGAACAGTTCATGAAAAGTACTTGGCAACTATGAAACCCCTTACGATCTTTTTATCGCCATTTTGAACCCTAAATTTTGTGATATTGTTTTGTCAGAATACAGGAGAAAGAGAACAAATCGGACCAAGCCTATAACCAACGAGGATTTTTTGGATTATTTGATAATAATTATAATAATGAACCTCAACAAGCTCCCTAATATTCACGACTATTGGAATGGCAACGAGTTAAATATCTTCACTGGAAACAAAATTATTCCGAGAATAATGTTAAGAAATCGTTGGGAAGAGATCAATGCCGCCATTGTAATCCCCGAACGTCAAAAGTTGATTGATTGTCTTAATGAAAACATGAAAAGGGTTTGCATTCCTGGTTCTGTTGTTGCTATCGATGAGTGGCTTGCTTTTTACAAAGGAATGAACCCATGGAGAGTTTGCATCAAAGTAAAACCGTCAGGAGTTGGGTTTAAGTTCTATGTCATTGCTGACAAACATCATTTTGCCTATCACTTCATTCTTTACAAAGGTGAGAGCATGAAAACAAACGACATTGTTCTTCAATTAGTTGAAACTCTTCCGAAACCTGCTAGAGAGAAACAAATATACGATTGTAATGGACTCGTATTTTGGATCAGAACACATTGCATACGCTCTCAATCAAAAGAATTTCGGATTTGTTCTACTTTGTGAAAAACATCAAAAGGAGTTCTCTTCTTATCTTTAAAGATTTCGCCAAAGTTGATGTCAACAAAGGAGAGTGGGCATTTTGTTCTCTTCCCTCCAAACTCGTGCGAGTTTGTTTGATGAATGTAATGGTAATCGCCTGTCAAACAATTTACTTTGCATGTTATGGGTTGACAAAAAAGAGATCTTTGGAATAACAAACTTTGCTAATATGGAGCCAGAAAAGCAGGGATTCAGAGGAGTTCCTTTTTTCAAAATATGTTGTTCGTCGACCAATTTGACGCTGGAACACAAAGAAGCCCTCACAAGGTGGGTGACTATTCAAGGTGTTGTTCTTCACTTATTGACTGCTACCACAACAAATGTTTGGAAAATGTGGAATGTTCTAGAAGGAACTAAGGCATCAAACAGGTCGATCATGGAAAGTATTGTAATGAGTAGATTGGAAATGAAAAAAGTTAGTATCACTCCATTACACTACCCTGTCAATGGTGACATACTCACGTGCTGCCAACATTTCAAGAATCAAGTGTTATCATAAACTTGGAAAAACATCCTTTTATTTCAAAAATCAACATTAAAAGATGGAGATTAATCCTTTAATTTCAAACAATTTCATTAAAAAATTTCAAAAAAAACAATATTTTGATTTATTTTTTTTATTTTTTGTTTTTTTTTGTATTTTTTTCAAATTAATTTTTTGAATATAATTTTCAGGGGAAGGAAACTATCGATTCCTCGTACTATTTTTTTATAAAAAATAATAAAAAAAATTTTTGGAAATAGATCAAAATTAAAAGGAAAAAAACAAGATTTAATGTATTTAATTGATCATATCTGATNATAAATTAAAATAAATTAAAATAAATTAAAATAAATTAAAATAAATTTAAATAAATTTAAATAAATTTAAATAAATTTGAATAAATTTAAATAAATTTGAATAAATTAAAATTATAAATTTTTAAAAATATTTTTTATTTTACCTGTAATACACTACTTCCATTTCAATTTTAGCAATGGAGATGATTATGAAGACCTGGTTCAGTTTAGAGGTGAAGATGCAGGGGGAGAACTGAAACTCTGGCTTCTCGCAGAAGATGATGTTCACCATGTTCTGTTCGATGAGCTTCTTTGTCGTTTTTCCGTTTTTGATCAAGGTGTTGATTTGGAACATGATGTTTCTGTTCTCGTAGTTTGTATAATAAGAATATTTTCCTAAATAAAAATTTAATTGATTTTAAAATAAAAATTAAAAAATTTATTAAATCAATTAAAATGAATATTAAGTCAAATTAAAATAAATATTTAAACTAAAAAATTTTTAAATTATATTTGAAAATAATAAAAATTTAATCAAAGTAAAAATTTTGAATCATTTTGAAAAAATAAAAATTAAAAAAATTTATTAAATCATTTTAAAAATATATATTAAATCAATTTAAAATAAATATTTAAACTAAAAATTTTGTAAATATAATTTAAAAATAATAAAAATTTAATAAATTTTAAAATAAAAAAGTCATAATCAATATAATTTAAAAATAAAAAATATTGTAAATGTAAAAAAAAGAACCCATTGTATTGTCTTTTGTGTCCAACCCTCCATCATAATCCTTCCAATCTTTGAGATAGATTTTTTCTCCTAATAAATTGAGGAATTTTTCAAAGTTTGGAGTTGTTTTATCTTAATTTTTTTTTTTAGTTTAATTAGATATTAAATTTGTAAAAGTTTTTTAATTTTTTTGGTTTACTGTTTTTGTAAATTTCCGAAACTTCTTCGTCATTTAATTGTTCCTCTTCGCAATACAAAATACCGAATTTATAATAAAAAGAAGACTCGAAACTTTTGTTAAAAAAAATATTTGAAATACATTAATAATTTCGAACAAAAAGAATTTAAAATAAAAAATAAAAAATTATTTTTTTTTTTACGTTTTTTTCTCAAACTCTAATAACAAAGGCATGATGTCGACATTTAGTTTTGCAGTTTTGGTGAGATTATATCTTTCTATTTCCTTCTCGTCTTTGCCCATCATGGGGATGTTGAAGAAAAAGTCTTTCTTGAAAGGGATCTCAGAGATGATGAGAGCCTTTCTCTTCTCGTTCTTGTTGACGACCCTGTCTATTTTCTCCACGATAGCAAAGCAGTCCTTGTCGTTATATTTTGCAGAATAGAATGAGCATGCTACAATAAAATGATTTGTTTTCAAATTGGATTTTAAAAAGTAAATTTAAGAAATATTTTTGTATGATGTTTTTTTTGTATTTTTTTTAATTTTTTATATTTTTTAAATTCTTTTTTTAATTTCAATATTTTTTACTTTAAAATTTTTTTTTTCACAATTAATTTTTTTTTTTTTAAAACTGAAAAAGTGTTTACGTATGTTGGAAAAATTGAGGAGAATCAATGGGATATAATCACCATTATATTCAATAGGAAACGTACTGTCCAACAACCCTATCGCCTCCTCCAAAACAAAATCCTTGCCCGTATCGATGATAGGAGACTTTGTAATCGACATGAAGAGGTACTGGTTCTGATTGAAGCACTGCTCTAAGAAAATGTCGTGATAAGTCTTCTTGCTGTCGATCTCCTGTTCGTTAGAGTAGAGATGTCCTAATGAAACTTTTGTTTTGTGCTTCTTTTGGTATTTGTCGAGCTTCTCCGTGTTGAATTTGAATTTCGAGAGAATCCAGTCAAAATTCTCTTTCTCCACCTCGTTGGTTTCTGTGATTAGGGTTATCAGGTCGGCGTTTATGAAGATGTTTACGATGGACTTGGACTTTTCTGCAAATTAAAATGAATTAAAATAAAATGAATTAAAAATTTATTTTGTTTTGGTTTGAAATGTGAAATAGAATGGCTGTTTTAAATTTTGGAATGCAGAAAAATAATTTTTTTTTAATTGATTGATTGAATTAAAAATTTTATATAATTTTTCCAGCACTAAATTTTTTTTTTTTTAATTTTGATTCTCACATTCAAAGGAATGGTTCGCTTTGGGATTGAAAATCATTTGAAAAGATATATTTAATTTCAATTATGAACATTATAACTTTTTATCCTTGAAAGGAGATTTATATCTTTTTTGCAAAATAAAATAATTTATTTCTCCCCTTTCAAAAATTTATAGATTCATATTTTATTGAATATCTTGAAGATATTAATATTTCACTTTATTTGGTTTATATATTTTCACTTTATTATTTTTCAAAAAAGAGAAATATTGTCCCAATTAAATTATATTTTTGATTTTAAAATACCTTTAGATTCCAATTCAAGCATCTCCATCAACCAAGATATCAAAGAACTTGTATATATCACATTTTCATATCTCATATTATCAACCACTACAGTGTGAGAGATGAGTCCATAATAAGGATTCACAATCTTCATGCATAATTCGAATAGGGTATCCAATATCACTACCATATCCTTCTTTAATTCTTCCCTTTTGAATTCCTTCTCCAATTTCTTTTGCATGTCGTAAGATAATGAATTTTCGAACAGAAATGCCTTCTCCTTTTTCCATTCCAAACATTCCTTCTTGAATTTTTTGTATAACGACACTGTTTTATCGCTATAAATAAAAAAATAGATTGAAATAAAAATATAAAAATAAATTTTCTCTCCAAAGAAGATTTGGAAGATATTAATGTTGATTTATTAATCCTTCAATTGATTTCTTACAATTTTAATTTGACCAATTTGTCCAGATTGTTTAAAAATGATAATTTGTTCTCTTTGGTATGTTCCAAATGTGGTCCCCCATTTTTCATATCATCTTTGGGGGGATTATTTTTATCTGTTTGGGGGTATATAATGGTTTAATTTATCTTATTCTTTATTCTTTTGTAAAAAAATAATTTGCCTTCAATCATACTTCAAATTTTTTTTTTTTTTTCTATTTTTTTTTTCTAATTCTTCGTTGGGAAAATGATTTATTTATAAAAATGAAAAAGATTGATTGTGGAATGGTCTGTTAGATGTCAATTTTGCATAATTAGATTATAATCAAAAATTAAATGAAATAAAAAACAAATTATTAAAATTTTATTTCACTTGAGTTAAAAAAATTTTGAAATTTCACTATTATTTCTAAATGTAAAAATTCCCACTCAAATGAACTTGATGATTCTGACAAATTACCAAAAGAATTTTAAATTTCAAGTNAAAAAAAAATTGTTAAAGTATAAAAGCTAAATAAAGATAAAATGAGCAATTCTTCTCCCCAAAACAATACATCCCCACAAAACAAATCAAAATATGGAGATTTACAATCAAAAATGAAAAATAAGCTTTTGAAAGGTAAACAAATTCAAAAATTCAGCTGAATATGAGAATAAATATCAATCCTTATTCTTCTTATTTAAAATTATAGGTGCTATATTCGATTCTGCCGATTATTTTCTTAGATTATCAAAATTGAAAGAAAAGATGGGAGTTGATAAAGAAAGACCCATCTCCATATTCGAATTCATAAGAAAAAAGGAAGATGGAACACTCACCAATCCTTCCAAATTGATTTATGATAATTCTTATTTGCAAGAAAAATATATCAAGCCAAAAGGGTAAGAAAATAAATTTGCCTTTGAATATATTTTTATTTTTATTTGAATAATAAACCTCATTCATCTTTAAAATAATCTTCTTTGAAATTTCTTTTATTTTTAATTTTTTTTTATCGCGAAAACATTTTTTAAAAAGTGCTGTTTTTGATTCTGCTGATTGGTCATTGGCACTCTCAGGAATTATCAAAACACATCCAACCCAAAAACCTCATCCCATCATGATGTATTTCTCCAATGACAAGTAAAAAAAAAACAAAAAACAAACCTATAATATAATCTCAAAAAATTTCTCAGAATTCTTTTGAAAAAAAAAATTTGAAAACTCTAAATTCTTACAAAATTTTTTTATAAAAAGAACCCTTCTTATTCCTCATCCTGAAGCAGTAAATGATATTGATGAAAATCAGATCTATGAGATCACCAAAAATGTTGATGATAAACTCAAAAAGAAATATGGGAATTTGGACACTAAAGATGTTGTAAAGTTGAGACTCAACAAGAAGAAACAAAACTCCAAGTTTGAAAACAAAGAAGATTTCTATCTTGAATTAAACTCCAAGAATAAGATCAATCCTCAACCTAAAGAGGATGAAAACACTAAAAACTAATTAAGAGAAAGCCTCCTTTTTATTGTTTTAAAAATAAATTTTAATTTTTTTTGGTTTATTTTTTGTGAGTTGATTTAATAAATATTTTGTTCTAAAAAAATGTGTTTTTTTTTTTTTGTTAATTCAAACTTGATTCTCTTTTACATTTTGAACATTTACAATCAATAAGATTAGATTCTAGGATAGGCTTTCTTTCGGCATAAGGAAGATCAACAGAGTCCCCAATGTAAGAAATGAAGAGTTGTTGATGCTTTGGGATGTCCTGTTTGGCCTCAAACAAAATTCGGGTGGGATTTTGATCCATGTAAGAAATCATGTTAGGATCACAAGAATGGTTAAAGAAAGAATTCGTAGAATAAATATGAACACCTTCAAAAGCAAAAGGAGAAACAGAACCAATAATTTGGTTCCTCTCCATGTTCTCTCCCAAAAAAAAAGGAACCTCAAAGGGTAATTTAGAAGGAGGAGAAATTTGGTTGTCAAAATTGTCTATTTGAAATGCATTTTTAGAGATACGTGAAATTTGGAGAAGGAACCATCTGAAATCGAAAATAGGGAGGAGGTTGGGAGGAACGTATGTCGATAAAAGTTTCTTGGTGATTTGGAAGGAGTTCCAGCAATAAGAAAAAGGAAATGCGTCTTGTGAGTGTTTAAGCAAATCCATAAATGTTTCTGCCTCTCCACTTTCTAAAAAAAAAAAGTTTAAAAAAATGAAAAAACAAAAAAATAAAAATAAAATAAAATAAAAAAAATAAAATAAAAACAATAAAAAATAAAAAAAACTTTTTTTACCTTCTAAATTTTTGATTGTAAGAGCAGCAATTCTGTCAATGATAAAAATGGAGTTGCAGTGGGGAGACAAATCTCTTTTGGAGTAATCTTTTATCTGCTCTTTCATTTGGTGATGAGATGTCCCACATTGGTATTTGTGATAGTTGTTCCAACCCACATCCTTGCAATCTGGACTACCTTTTAAAAAGTAAATGAAAATAAAAACAACATCAAAAAAAAATTTAATTCAATAAAAAATTAAAAAAAAATGAAATGAAATGAAAAGATATACAAAAATAATTAATAAAATAAAATTTTGAAAAAAATAAATGAAAAGAAATACAAAAATAAAAATGTATTTTTTTTATCTTCAAAAAATAAATGAAAGTAAGAATTAAAATTAAAATATTTAAAAAATTTTGAAAAAAAATAAATGTAAGAAAACATAAAACAAAATTTAAAAAATAAAAATACAAAATAAATGCAATAAAAAAAAAAATTAATAAAAATTGAAAATAAAATAATAAAATAAAATAAAAAATACAAAATAAAAAATACAATAAGAAAAAATGAAAAAATGAAAATAAAAATTAAAAAATCCAAAATAAAAAAAATATTTATATAAAAATAAAAATAAAGAATACAGTAATGCTCTTTTCCACAATGCTCACAAGTGCAAGGATTACGATTCAAACCATTCAAACAATTGGAACAAACGTCATGAGAATCCAAAAGAGTTCCAGACAAGATGGGCAAGCTGCCAAATGCTTCACCTGCGCTGATGTCCTCCCTTGCGAAGAGACCCACTCCCATCTCGGGGGTTGTGGATGCGAAGATTTTGGAGCCAAAGTTGATTCCTCCTTGTGAATTCATTTCCGCCAAAATTTTGTTGAGCTTTTCAACAACCAAATCTATTTTTCATATTAAAAACAAATTAAGAAATCACCAAATAAAAATTTAAACAAAAAAAAAATCAAAAAAAATAAAATAAAAAATTAAAATAAATAAAATGAAAAATAAAAAACAAAAATTGTCAACATGATAAATGAAAAAAAAATATTAAAAATCGAAAATAAAAAAAAAAAAATTTAAGAATGAACAATAAAAAATAATAAAAAAATATTAAAAATCGAACATTAAAAATGGAAAATAAAAAACTAAAAAAAATAAGATTAAAAAATTTATTTAAATAAGTTAATTAAATTGAAAAATATTTCTTCGAAGAAATTTTGGGAATTAAATTTTTTTGTAAAAAATAGACAAAAGAAGTATAAATGATGATTATTTTATTAAGAAAAAAGAAAAAGAAAAAAAAGAAATACTCTCATCAAAACTGACGTCCAAGCTGGCAAAGCTGAGGATATCAGAAGCCATATAAGCGTTGTACTGAAGAGAAGTTTTGACCGCCTCATCATCCACATCGAATCTTAGGGCATCTTGCTTGATATAAGAGATGACATCATCTTCATGTTGTTTGGTCTGTTTGAGCCTAAGTTTTTGGAGGGCGATGTATGATTTGTGCTTCATTTTTTCTTTCTTGGAAGTTTCTTCGGTGAGTTTTTCTGCTTCTTTGTAATAGTTGCTTGCTTCTTGTTCCAGCTCAACCTATTAAACAAAATATTCAACAAAAAAAAATTATAAAAAAAAATACAAAATTGAAAAAAATTTTTAAAAAAAAGTTTCAAATTAATTTTTTTCTAATATTTATCGAGCAAATAATCAAAACCATGAATGAAATTAAAATTGCAAAATAAAAAAATTTTCTCTTTCTAATAGAGATAAGTAAATCTGGGCACAATGAGCTTCCCAAAAAAAATAATTTGGAAAATAGTTGAAATGCATTAACAAAATATTGTGATGTCAATACTAAAGAAATAACCATGATTTTTTATCCATCATCCCCAAAGATTTATATGCCAAGAAATTTCATAAAATTCAAATTTTTTGAAACTTTAACATAAGGGGAATTTTTTTTTTCTTTTTTGATATGTGTCTGTACCTCCAGACACATATTTTTAACACGAAAAAAAAATCATTCATCTCTATATTGGAGATATAACTTCTAATATACAATTGATATTACATACAGTGTATGGTGATTCGCATAATTATGCAAATTATTTTTCTTTATGAAATTATTTTATATTCAAATTGTTCAATTATTTTCAACGCTTAAATGTTTGTTTCAAATAATTTTTGAGACAAACAACAAAAGAATCTTGTCATTCTATTCCTTGTCAATTCACATTAAAGATGAGAATAAATAGAATCAAATCTTACTAATATGTTTGTTGCCATTTAAGACATTTCTTCTTCCCAAATTCTTTTTATAATTTACAAAAGATTGGTATTATCTTTTATGATTCTAATTTATATTTTCTTTGTTAATCGAAAGGAAATTTTTTTTGATATGAATTTAATCTTCGTTATATAATGGGGATCAAATTTAAATCTCATAAGATACCTTAATATTGATATCAATGAGATTATTTTTGATAATTTTCTTTTGTATATATTGATAGTCTTATTTATCCAAATTCTTATCATGATAATTTAGTTTTTACCTTTTCCAATAATTCTGCAAATTTTAAGAGATTTTGATGATTCTTCTCGTAGGTTATAGAGTTTGAGATACAATCCATAGAGATCTGTGGGGATTCATTCTTGAATTTTTCTGCAGATTGATCATAATTCTCTTTATTGGGACTTGCATAAACCAGATTTTGGAAATCATTTGCTTTGAGATTATTCTTATGAAGATTGAAAAGATCTGTAAGTTTATTTTCATCTAATTGTTCCACATCCAAATCTTCTCCCAAATCCTTCAATTTATTCGCAAAAAATTTAAATTTGTTCCTTCCTATTCTATTCCAATCTATATTATTATAAGTGCTATCTGTATGGTTGTTACGAAAGTTGAATGATGTTGATTTAATCCTGTTATTCCCAAATAAAGAGAATTTCTTTCTTTGTGAATAAAAATGAGATAATTTTTCAAAGAATATAACACATGATGAATAGAATGAAATAAGATTTTTAAAGGAATTACAATAGTTGTGGTAATTGTTTTGAAATTTTTTGTTTTTGGCTTCATTTTTTTTTATTGAAATAAAATAAAAAGGAGAAGATTCATTGAAGGATCAAACATAACTATTCTTAATTTTGAAATGAATGATATTGGTTCGCCATATTATAATACAAAATATTTGTGCTCAGTTTGTTATTTGACGAATTGCACAACATTTGGATTCATAACTGGATCGTTACATTCATTGACGACCCTATCATTAAAAGCTAAATGGGGAATGGTAAAGATAAGTTTATGATATTGATATATAATGGCAATAATAGTTTATTTGAAGCATTTCAGATTTGAAAATGAATCAGTCAAACAAAGATACTTTATAATCAAAGATATATTGAAAAATCAAACATTTCAAAGAACATTGATGGCAAGATTTCTTACGGATAGCATGAATAATGCATGTAGATTCGGCATCTATGAATTTCTAAAGAGAAACACACTAAAGAAAGTAAACATCAAAACCAAGACAGAACTAGCACTTCACAGCTTCGTATGGGCCTCACAAGCAGAAACTCTAGCAAGAATTCTAACACTCCCATTCTACTTGACAGAATCAAAAACAATACCCACCTTCTTCCCAAACTTGTCTAGAAAACCATTTATAAGTGCTTTACCTCACTTTTTGAATGTCTTCAAATTCTCTTTACAAATGCCTGTTTATGAAGTTATTTCTTCTTATGGTATTGTTTACCCTGTCGATGATCGTTTTGGTTCCAAAGTTCCCTCAAGAAGATTTTACTTGTTAGGAAGCATTTACAACTCTTTCATATCTTCTCTTCTTACCAGCGTTTTCACTTCACCTATTTTGATTCCTTCTTCACTTTTCTTCCAAAACTTTATTTCTTATAACTATTCCAACCAAATTCAAAACCCTCACAAACGGAAAATCATTCCCCTCAGCGTTTTTTTCTCTAAATTTTACAACGTCAAAACTCTCAATTTGGTTTACATGGATGTTCTAAGATCTTTTCTTGTTTTCTTCGCTTTTGATTTGTTCAAAATTCTTTCTTTTTTGTAAAAAAATTTTTTTTTTTTTTGATTTTCCCTCATCTTTTTTCATCTAATTTTTTTTTTTTGGATAAAGGCCCACTGGTAATGATGCTGTAAAATACAATTCCTATAAAAAGTCAAAAAAAGAACAGGCCAGACTGATGAAAGAACATCCGAATGAAAATTGAAATCCTTCTTGTATTTCCCAAATAAATATTTATTAAAAATATATTGGCATTATGCTCGATTTCATTCCTTTTGGATCATTCAATTTTGGAACCATAAAAAATCATAAAATACATTTTATTTTTTATTTTATTTTCTCCTATCACTTTATAACTTCAAAAAACAAACTTTAAAACAAAAGCAGTTTAAACAGATTAGCGATGGGATGTTGAAACAATTAAATCTTTGAAATAATAAATTCTATTTTTGAAAATACAAATAATAATATTTAATAAAAAAAAAAAATTAAAAATTTTTCTTGTTTAAAACAATCCAGTTAAAAAAAAATGTAAATATTTTTCAAAAATTACAAAATTAAACTCTTCTAATTTCTATTTTCCTACCAAATTTTTAAATAGGTCAGATATTAAGGTAATAAAATATATTAAAAATTTATAATACTTTATTTTTACAAAATATAAATATTTTTAAATAAACACTCAATATTTACAAATAAACTCAAAATTTTTTGTTCTTATTTCTAGAAATGCGGATGGTTGATGAAAGAAGGAGGAGGATGGAAATCATGGAAAAAGAGATGGTTTGTATTGAAGGGAGGAAATATCCATTATGCAAAGAATGAAAGAGACCACGAAAAAGGGAAAGATCAAGGAGTAATCAATCTCGAAGATGCAACCTATATCAAACCAACAAACCAAAGACCAAAAAAGAGCCATTGCTTTGAGATCCCAACACCAGATCGTATCTACTATATCTCTGCAGCTACAGCACAAGAAATGCAAGATTGGATCTCTGTATGCAGACAAGCAAAACAACAAGAAATCGATAAGAGAAATCCTCCATCCAAATCTGAAAAATCAAGCACACCATCCAACAATAAGAGTGGTGGAAATACACCTACAAAGGAAGAGCCAAAGACTGAAAGAGTTGGTATTGAGGACTTTGAATTGTTGACTGTGATTGGAGAAGGAAGTTTCGGCAAAGTGTTGAGAGTAAGAAAGAACAATGATGGAAAGATCTATGCTATGAAGGTTTTGGACAAGAACATGATCATCCAAAGAAACGAATTGGAGCATACCAGATCTGAGAAATCCATCTTGCAACAGTTGGATTGCCCATTCTTGGTTAAATTGCATTTTACCTTTCAAACCTCCTCCAAATTGTATTTCATCCTTGATTATGTCAATGGTGGAGAATTGTTCTTCCATTTGCAAAATCAAAAGAAATTCGACGCAGAAAGAGTAAAGTTCTACTGCGCTGAAATCGTTTTGGGATTGAAATATCTCCATGAAAAGGGTATCTTGTACAGAGATTTGAAGCCAGAGAACGTTCTTTTGACAAGTGATGGACATATCTGCATGACTGATTTCGGTATCTCAAAGGAAGGTCTCAAGGCCATTGATGATAGAACTGCCACCTTTTGTGGTACCCCTGAATACTTGGCTCCTGAAGTTTTGGAGGGTATCGAGTATGGTAAGGCTGTTGATTGGTGGTCTTTCGGTACTTTGATGTACGAAATGTTGACTGGTCTCCCTCCTTTCTACTCCCAAGATGTCCAAGTGATGTATCAAAAGATCATGTCTGCTAAATTGGTAATCCCTGATAACATTCCCCAAAGTGCTGCTCAATTATTGAAACAATTGCTTGAAAGAGATCCTGAAAGAAGACTCCAAGATCCTAAAGATATCATGTCCCATCCTTATTTCGATACCATCGACTGGAAAAAATTGAATTCCAAAGAAATCACTCCTCCATATGTTCCTCAAGTTTCTTCTTCTGATTCTATCGAGAATATCGATACTACTTTTACTTCCAAGGATGTAAAATTGGATGAGGAAGGACCTATTTCCAACGATGAACAAAAGGATTTCAATGGATTTACTTGGCAACCACAAAACTCTCACTTAAATTAATTTTTAACCGATGTATATATACAACATCAAGTATAGTTTATAAAACAAAACTATCATCAAAACAAAAAAAAAAATTTATATATTAAAACAAAAAAAAATAATGTAATAATATTACAAACAAAATTCAAAACTTAAACAATGTTTCATCTTTTTTATTTGTATTTTTTTTGAAAATCATTTCATTTTTTAGAAATTTGCAATTTTTGAAGATGTTTATTTTTTGATCATTTCTAACTTGCGATAAGAATTTGAATGGTAAATATTGAAAATAATCATGATACACGAACAAACAACTGAAATTTACCAAAATTTTTGCATAAATTAAACTTTTATTTCAACCAATTTTTACAAAATAACATTTTTTTTATCCATTTTGGATTTCCAAACAAAAAAAAAACAAGAAATAATATTTTTTTTTTTTTGTTAGTTAGTCTCATCTTCTTCAAATTCGGATGACAACAGGTTTCAACTCCTCCTGTCTCAATCTCAACAAACGACCAAGTTTTTGCTCAGTTTCATAACCCAACTTGCCAGCCTCAGGACCAGACTGAGGGATGTTATAAAGTAAAGTGGTGATCTCCTTATCCAACTTACTCACTTTTCTGTAAGGCCATTTGCGTTCCTTTACAGCTTCTTTCCATCTCTTGGATAAAGTGGAGACAGGCAATCCTAATTTTTTGGCTGCCTCTGTTTGAGGAAGTGAGAGAAATTCGGTGATATCAACATATTTGATGTTTTGGGAAGGGGAGGGAGGGATCGTGAGGAGATTGCAAGTATCAGAGACGATCTGATTGTTGGGATTAGGAACCAAATTGGGATTATTGTTTTGGATGGTGGTGGGGATGATATGATTGTTGACAGTGCTCATACTGTTGATGACATTACCATTATTATTATTCATAATGTTCGGAGAGTTGTTATTTATATTATTGTTAAGATTCCCATTGATGAATGAGGTATGTTGTATTTGATTGTTATGTTGTGGGATCACTTGATTATTATGATTGTGATTGTTTCTTTGGACATGATCTATTTGTGGGCTCACTTGATCTGATTTTGGTTCATTGAAATTGTTGTTTTCTTGTTGAAGCTGAACTTCCTATAATATCGTTATATAATATAAAAAAAAAAATTAATATCGTTAAAATAACTTTAAAAGTTTTTATCATACTTGTATGAGATGCTTTGGGATTGAATTATGAATATTTTCTTGCATATTATTATTTTGATTTTGATGGATATTTCTTATTTCTCTATTTTCTATCGTTTGTACTTCTTGATTTTGGACCTCTGTGGGGATTTCTTGTCCCATTCCCTCTGGCATTTTGGAGAGTGATTTATATGATTTGAAGAATGATAATAGACTACTGTTGCTATTATGGAAGTTAAAATCTTGATTCATATCCATTATTTCTTTCTTTATTTATCAATATTTGAATATGTTAGTGAATAAGTTTGAAAATATGCGTAGAATTGATAGAAATCTTATAAAATTTTTTTTTTTTTTTGCTTTTTGAATATAAAGCTTGATTTTAACCTCATTTTGGTATTATTATTAACTCAAATTATAAATATTTATTAGAAGGTAAAAGGAAATTTTTTTATTTTACCTTTGGTTTATTTGAGAGGAATTTACTTAGTAAATTTATTAGGTATTTTTTTTTTTTTTATTTTATATATAAAAAATTAATTTTAGTGAAATTTTAAATATCTTTAAAAATAATCAAAGTAAATTTTGATCATTTTTGGTTATTATTTCATTCCCTTTCACTTTTTTCTATTAAACTTCTATTTTCTTTGTATATTTTTGTTTTTATTCCAATTTATATATTAAAAATGAAATTAATTTAAAAAGCGGAGATTTATAAATATAAATAATTTCACTCTCAAAATCTAATTGAGTTTTCCACAGTATTTTCATCAAATTAAAATTGGTTTTCATAGGCATTCAATTTTGAGTTGATAGTGGAATTGTATTTTTTTTTAAAATCCCTCTTATTTTGAGAAATATTTTTAAAGAAAATATAGTTTTCTTCAAATTATATCAAAAAAATATTTATAAAATAAAGTTATTTACAAAATTTTACCATTATTTTGGTTCAAAAAACAAAGAAAACAAAGTGATTAATTCTTCACCTTTTTAATTGGTTTGTAAATTCTTTTCCAAACAGATATTCAGCAAAAATTTGGTTGATTTTGAAAAGGATGATTTAATAAAATGCAAATTTCAATGGTATTGATTAATTCCTCGATTTAAACTTGAATATAATATAGTTGGAGAGATAATATTCTGTGATATAAAGAAATGTTGAATCATGATGTTTATTGAGAAAAATAAAAAAAATTTCCCATATGTATTTTCAAAAAAATAATTTAATTTCATTTTCCTTTATGTATGAAGACAAAAAACAAGTTTAAACTGAAACAGCATTTTTACAACAACTAGTTACGCAATTTCTTGCACCAGGAATATAGGAGATGGTATACCAAAATAGAGCAAAGAATTGGATGATAACAAAGAGAATCACCAACAAAGCATTTTTGAGATAAATAGCAGAGAAGAGGGTCATCCCCATGGATGCCATAAAAACAATTGTAGCCACAAGTCTTGTTGGTTCGCACATATTTTTCAATTGTTTCAAGGGTCCTACCAAGAAAAAGGTACTGGAGATTCCAAAGATATTTCCAAATGTGTATAAAACTGCAAATGGAGCAGCATTTAACAATATAAATGTCATCATTATACCTGCCTATTAAAAGAAATGTTTAAATATATTGATTATGTTGATAAATTCGAAAATTAGTGGATATTCAGATTGAATCAAATGGATTCAATTAATAAATAATCTTGATATAAGGAATATATTGATAAATATTTGAATTTTGTTATTATGAAGATATTGTTGAATATTCTTGGATTTATTGTTGGATATGTCACATATTAAGAACTCTTGATTTTAATTGGATCCAAATTGACATGTTATAGCAAATATATAATTTATATTTCTTTTTCTTACCAATATCGAACATACTACACCAAGTCCTGCACAAATCGCAAAAGCGGTGATTCTCTGCTTATATGTCATTGAGGGACACAAGCCCTTGAATTCATCTTTCAATGACCTTTCTCTATCATTCCCAAAAAAGGAGCTCAATGAATCATCTCTTTCCATAATTTTAAATTATGTTGTTTGAATAATCTACTTTCAATATTTTTTTTTCTGAAAATAAAAATGGTTGAGAAATTTTTATTTGAATATACAAATGATGGATTAAAATGAAGTTAATTAAAAAATTTAGAAAAATTTAATCTTTAATACAAACACAAAAAAGCAAGTATGATTATTTTTTCTCTTTAAAATTATTTGTAATCATCCTTGAACTCAGGAGTTTTGTTCTTGAGGGACAAAGTGTTGATAACAGGAGGAGTAGCAGCCAAAGCATAAGAAACATCAATGATCTTGTAGTTGGTTGAAAACCAACTGTTAATCTTTCCAAGAGGGATGATGCATTTAACAGAGTTGAGTCTTGTGATGCTGTCTTGGTCCTGGAACAAAATTTCTACAGAGAAACCGTGAGATAAGTATTGACCACTGTATATATGGTTGAAAACTGGATGACTATAATAAATTTGAGACATTTTTTAACAAAAACTTTCTTTTTTATTGAAATTATTTTTTGTTTTTTTTTTATTCTTGAATCTACTTACCTTTGAATGTGAAGGCAGGAACTTGCATAATGAAACACTTGTCCATGCATATCAAATACTAAAATGTCAGCAATCAAACCATGCACTGACTTTATCTTGTCCACTTAAACAAAATTTAAATGTTATTATTAAAAAAGGTGAGTATAATTTGATTTTTTGAACAATTTTAATGTTTGTTTTATTTTAAGAATATAATTTTTTTTTTAAATTTTTCTTTACCTATCAAAGATTGTACATCGGTAAAATTCAAGGATATGTGAGACTGATAACTAGATTCAACCTTGGATATTCTAATATTAATAGCGTCCTTCTCCAAAAACAAATTCTCATCGTCGTCAGATCTCAAACAGAAATGCATGTCGTATCCAGTGAGACCATAGTAGATCCTCTTATCTTTATCATCAGATATTTTTGATTTGCTGAATAATAGCTTTGGATTCATTGATGTTAAGATTTGTTGTCCGTGCAAATTGATCAAGAAGCCTGTTATATGTATTTTGTTTTGTTCCTCGTCCTTATTTTTTAAAATGAAAAAAATAACTTTTCTTTTAATTTGTTTTTCTTTCAATTAATAAATGTTGAAGATTTGTTTATGTAAAAATGATCAATGAAAGGATATTAATCAACATTGATAATTTTAAAATTTGGATCTCATTGATCAATCAAATGGTATCTAATGAGTTTTAAGAATTGATCCTAATTATATATGGGTCTCAAAAATTTCTCCTTTCATTCGATCAATGATAGATTTAATATTCTTTATGTAGTTTATTTATTGATTATGATTCTTATATCTCTCAATATATTTAATATAAAGCAAAATATATTCAATGCATTGATTGAATTAAATGATATCTTTGGTATAAATTTAATTCCTTTCAATATAGATACCTTTTTATAGTAAATTTTGATGTTGGATGTTGAATTAGTAAGAAATGGAGCATCCAATTCTTTGAAGTAATAGATCTTCTCAAATTTGCTGAGGACTGTCTTCCTAGATGTGCAGATGCCTATCTCAAATGGAACCATAATCCCCTGGGGTACCAAGGTGGTTTTTAATGTCAGCGATTGGGTATTGAGCTTCACATCATTTGGAGGAATGTCAATGTATCTCTCTATTTCCCCATCTTTCAACATTACTTGATAAAAGAGCCCTTTGGTTACTTCTTTAAATGCTTCTTTGAATTTTGGATATACTTTTTTCATTTAAAAAAGGAATCCTTTTCTATTTTTTTTTTTTTTTTCAAAATAATATTTGGTGCAATTACTTTGCTTCTTTTAACAAAAGTATCTTCCGTAAGGATTTCAAAAATTTTCTCAACTTCATGGATTTCAAAATTTTTTAAAAATATCTTCAAAATTTTTCTTTCAACAAAGCTGTAAAAATTTTGTGTTTCTTTTGTTCCTTTAAAAAGTTTATCCTATTTCAACAAAAAAAGTTCAATGCAAATAAAGAATTTAAAAACTAAATTTAACAATTCTAATTAAAACTTTTAGTTTCATTAACAATGAATATAAATTTTTTTTTTTAAAAATCATTTAAAATTAGTTTTTCCATGCCAATTAATTGCATTATTATAAACTAATCAAAAAAAAAAAAAAAAAAAAAAAAAAAAAAAAAAAAAAAAAAAAAAAATAGAAGAAACAAATTAAAGAGCCAAATTTTTATTTTTTAAAAGAATCGATGAAAAAAATAACCAAATGCAAAACAATTACCAAATCACTTTCGATATCCAGCAAATTATTCCTCATTCCATCAAATGATTTTATAAGTAAAAAGTTTATTGGGTTCAACTATAAATTACATTTGAAGGGACATCATGATATTGGAAAAAATAATTCAAATATACTGTACAAAGCTGCATATCATTCCACAACAAATAATAAAGGTGAAAAATTAAAAAACTAGAAATATATATTTAATTTAACTGAATAAACATTAGATGTAGAATGGAATGCATCCAAAGAAGGTAATGATCATATCCCAATATAGAATATATTTAACCTTGAAGACAATAATCTTAGATTATGAAAATTCAATATTGACATGCAAGTATTACTTTGGCATCGATAACATATCAGAACCATCCAAAGCAAAAGAAATTTTAGAAAAAAAATGCACAAAGAAAAATAAATTCTCCGAAGCGATGAGGATGTATTTAGGATGGAGCGGAGATAAAAATGAAAAAAGATCCTTCGAATTATTTAACGAGATCATTAAAGAAGGGAACATAAAAAATGAACAAGTTGTTTCTTATTCTTTGTTTTTCGTTGCAAAGTGTTATGAGGAGGGAGTTGGTACTGAGAAGAGTTTGGAGGAGGCGATACAGTACTATGAAAAATCGATTAGAGAAGGAAATCCTTGTGCAATGTCTGATTTTTTTTGGAGAGTTTTAAAATTATAAGCTTTAAAGAAATATTTTTTTTTAAAAACAAAATTAGGTACAATTTAGGTAAATTTTTGATTAATTTTTGTTTTTTGTTTTTTGTTTTTTGTTTTTTGTTTTTTGTTTTTTGTTTTTTGTTTATTTTTATTTTTATTTTTATTTTTTAATTGTTTTTTATTATTTTTTTTTTTTATTTTTTAATTGTTTTTTTGTTTTTTTTTATTTTTTGAATTATACAAATTAATTAAAGGCTTGATACTCGAAAGAGAAAAAGATGAAAAAAAGTTTATGAAAGCAATCAAATTGTTTAGGGAGGCGTCTCTAAAGAACCATGTGGGGTCGATTTTGCACTTGGCTCAAATCTACGAAAAGGGAAAGCCTGATTTGGTGAAACCCGATCATAAAACTGCTTTTCAACTATACACTCTGGCTTCTCAGTTTAACAGTCATGCTGCATTTTATTCTCTGGGGCAAGTAAATAATTTTAAAATTAAAAATAAATTAAAAATAAATTAAAAAATAAAATTAAAAATTTCTTTTAAAAAATAAAATTAAAAATAATTAAAAATAAAATAAAAATAAATTAAAAATAAAATTAAAAAAAATTTAAATAAAGAGTTTATTTCTTTTTTGGTCTAGTTTCACGAAATGGGATTGGGTGGTTTAAGGAGAAATATGTAAAAATAAAAATACATTTTTTTTAATTTTTTTTATTTTAATTTTGATAGGTCAAAAGCTGTCGATTTTTTCATCACTGCTGCTGAATTGGGAAATTCAGAGGCCATGTATCATCTTTTTTATTTCAATTATCTTTTTTTTTATTAAATTTATAAATTATTCAAAGGTTCAATTTGGCCTTGATATTTCATTTAGGGACTGATTCAATGGAGAGGGACATCAAAAAAGGTTTTATTTTTGATTTTTATTTTAACCTTATCAGTTAGTTTATTCATTTTCTATATTTTTGATTTTTTATTTTTTAAATTATTTTTGTTTTTTCTTTAGTTTTTTTAAATTTTTATTAGTTTTTTATTTCATTTTTTTTTAAAAAAAGCTTTTTTTTGTTTAAAGTGCTTTTTATTGATTTTTTTTATTGATTTTTTTTTTTAATTATTTTTGCTTTTTGCTTTTTGTTTTTATTTTTATATTTTTTAATTTTATCTTTTATATTATACTTTCACCTTTTTATTTTTCCTTTTTAGCAATTCAACTCTATCAAAAGGCGGTCAGCATCAATAACGTTAAAGCAATGATAAACCTTGGCCAAATTTACGAGAAAGGAGAACCCAAAGTTTTGGAGCCAAATTTGCTCAAGGCGGCTCAACTTTACCACAAAGCTGTTTTATTGGGAGATGCTGATGCACATAATTTGTTAGCTCAAATCTTAGAAAACGGTAAATAAAAAAAGAATTTTTTTAAGAATTTTTTCATTCATATTTTTTAATTTATTATTTTATTTTATAATCCACTTTTTTTAAGACATATTTTATTTAATTTTTATATTAAAAATTTATTTTTTAATTTATTGACTTTATTTTTTTCCAAAATTAGAAAATTTCCAGGGAAAACATATCCAAAAGGCTGTAGAGTATTATAATAAAGCCATTGAGTTAGGAAATTCTGACGCTTTGGTCAATTTAGGCATCATTTATCATTTGGGAAAAGATGGAGTCGAAATAGATCTTGATAAAGGTAAAAAATAAAATTAAAAATTAAACATTTAAAATTTTAAATAAGAAAAAAAAAAGATAAAAAAATGGATTAAAATTTTCAATACAAATAAAAAACAAACATTATTAAAAAAATAAATTATAGCCATAAACCTTTACGAAAGAGCAGTAGTGTTAAACAATTCAGATGCAATGTAACCTATTACTTACTGTTTTTTTTTTTTAAACCAAAATTTATTTTTCTTTCCATAAGGTTCAACTTAGCCAAAATTTATGAAAATGGACTCAAAACGGAGAAATTAAATATAGAAAAGGATTTCAAGGCGGCTGTGGCTTTGTATGAAAGGGCCATTATGTTGAACCATGTCGACTCAATATTAAATTTGGCTCTAATATTTCATCACGGTAAAGAAGGTATAGAAAAAGACATTAATAAAGGTAAAAAAAAAATTTTTTTTTTTTGAATCATTTTTTATTTTAATTCTTATTCTTATTTTGATTTTTTTTTTTAGCCATTGATTTGTACAAGAAAGCAGTTGATCTTAATAATGATATTGCTATGTATGCTTTGGGGTGTATTTATTATTTGGGTGACGGCGTTTTGAAGAACGGTGTTGCTGCAAGTGCTTTGATACAACAAGCTGCTGATTTGGGAAATGAAAATGCTATTAATTTGATAAAAAAATTAAAAAATTAAATTTTTTTTCAGATCTAAAAAAAAACTTGACTTTATGACATAATTAATTAAAAAAAAAAATCAAATGGAAAATGAAGGGAAGAAAAGAACAATCTCACAAAATACACAACAAGCATTTTATTTCTCTTCTTTGGGATCTTTTGTAAGAAAAAGTTTTTGTGGAAAATTATTGTTCGAGAAAGTAGTAAAGTTTTCATTTTCCCCAAAAGAAAAGCTTTGGGATGATCTATTTGGATATCCTCCATTCGTTTTGTTGATTTTTTATGAAGATCGGGTTTATTTAAAAGAAGATAATGATAGTTTTATTTGGGTTCTTTTTAAAACTGTTGGAGATCAAGATATTTTTGAAAGCAGTGAAAATGATAAAACTATCAATTTCAGAATTATCAAAAAAAATTCGAGATGGAGTATTTATGCAATCCAAAATAAGGATACAATAAAAGTGGCCGACTTTGAATAAAAAAATTGTTATTTTTCTTAACTTTTCCAAAACCAAATAAATTTGAAGAAAAACAAAGTGAAATGGATATCCTATCTTTTAATCTTCAAATATCACTATTTTTTTTTTGTAAGATATCTTTTCAATTTTTTTTTTTTTTTATTATATAAATTTTAAATTAAAATCAATGTGTCAAAAATGACATAAATGACAAAATTAAAATTACAATATTTCAAACAGCACCGTTCAAAAAAATTTAAAAAACAAAGAAAAATAAAAAAAATTGTTTAAAAGGAAAATATACTTACCTCAGAACCATAGTCGAATGGTAATAGAAGAAGAAAAACACAAAGTTTTATAGTTTATATAAATATATATTAAATTGATATGTGGAAGATAGTTGTATATTAATCAAAAAAATCATATTTTAAAAAAAATATACAGAAAATCCTTGTAGCAATATTATTTTTATATATAAATATCATTTATGTCTATGGAGGAAGTTGTGGACAATATGGTAAAAAATTGGAAAATCAAAAATGTTTATGTGCTGCATATACATTGCCAAAACACAGAGGATTTAGATGTGCAAACGCAACAGGAATATGCACACCACCAACAAGCAGCTTTGTAGGACAAAATGAGAGATACACATTAAAATTGACAACAAGAAGCTTGAATTTTGTTGGAGAGAATCTTGTAGTAGTATTGGAGTACCCACCAATTCCAACAGGGTTGACAGATATCACTGTATTCACTAAAAATGGAACTTCTTTGACATCCTTGTCTGATGGAATTGGTGGAGCAAACACATTGGGTAACTGGACACACACTGTAGATAATAGAGGAGTTGCATGTGCACAAGTAGCGACATGGGTCGTAAATTGGCAAGAATTGGCTCCATTGGTTAAGAGAAGAAGAAGAGAGGGATATTACGCATTTGATCTCACCGCTTCCACACATATCATCAGAGAGAAATCCAAATTATCCATCAGAACAACTGATTTGGCTCCTTCAATCTTGGTAGATGTAGTACCAGTAAGCATTGATTTTGATCAAATTGTTTCAACCAAGAACTATGTAGATAGAGTAGTCTTCAACTTGGATTATGACGTCAAATTGAATTATTTCCTCAAAAAATTGCATTTAGATCCTACCACCCTCAAAGTTAGAGCAACATTGGAACATGGAATCTCCTTTCCTCTTTCATTGAGATCCCAAAACTTGGTTGTCTCCATCAATGGTGTCCCTGTACCTGCTAGATCATACGAGAAAGAAAACAAGGTTGATTGTCCTGCAAAGAAGGGATCAGTATGTCTCTCCAAGACCATCGTTTTGTTCCAACTCCCATTTCAACCCAACTGTACAGAATATCAATTGGATATCGATCTTGATTTGGAATCCAAGTGTCACGGAGTAAATGATCATACCTCCAAATATTTGTGTTATGGTCTTAAAAAATCATTGTCCCAACAATCTGTGCATGTCAATTTACCAATCAAATATAATTTCTGTCCAAAGATTGAAACCACTGAGGTCTCTGTATCTTCCTTTCAATTGAAGCAAAAGGATGATATCCTTGTTGGAAATGAGATCCTCGGTAGAGATGATGCATTGCAAGGAGCTATCACCCTCCAAGTTCTCAGAATTTTCAAGGGATCTGTTTTCACAGCAGCTACCATCTCCTCGATCAGACTTGTTGAATCCTCTACCTCTGCTACCCCTGCATCTTATGATATCACTGATGTATCTACCTTGGTTAATGGAGTGTTAACCTCTCCTAATACCATCGATATCTCTTTCACTTATATCCCTTCTTATCAACAAATCTCCACTCATCTTCAAAACTGGACCAATGGATTCTTCATCCAAGTCACCATCGATGTTTCTTTCTATTCCCCTCAAGGTATCACCCCTAGAAATGATGGCCAAGGTCCTATCCATACCTCTGTCAGATTACAACTCCCTAATCATTCTTTGCCAAGCTACCTCAAGAGAGATCATGTTGTCGCTTCAAGTTCAGCCTTGAAATTGGATCATTCCGCTGTCAAAAAATCCATTGAACAACATGAATTGGTTAAAACCAAGATCCAAACTGAAAAGATCTCTGATCAATTGAAGATGATTCAAAAGGACAATCAAACCATGATCTATCTCATCATTGCTTCTGTTGCTGGTTGTTTCATCGTTTTGATGATTGGCGGTTTTTTGATCTATAAATTTGGAAAGTCTCAACAACAAGAACAAATCATCCAGAAATAAATTAAATTATGGACACATTTTGAACAATAAACACATTTTTATATAATATATCCCCAATCAACAAATCTCAATGTATTTCAATTTTTATATTTCTTATATTCGAACAAAAAATTAAAAAAAATATTGATTCTTTTTACCTAATCCCAATGGATTCTGTTTTGAATAACAAATATCTCCTCCAATTGATCTTTTCTTACCTTGATAGTTGCAATGAATTAAGGAATGTACTTTTGGTGTCAAGGAAATGGAAAGAATATTCTATTGATAATGAGGCCACTCTTTCCATGTTCATCACTAATAGGTAATTCACCATAACCCCTTCTTATATATTTTTCCAAATTCATATTTTTCAGTGAATATTTTATACTAAAGATCCAAAATCTTTTTCATCAATTAATTATCTATAACATCCAAAATCATATTCTTATATCTATCAAATAACATATAAATTCCAAAAAAAAAAATATTCCCCCAATTAGATTTGGAAGATACATCAAATTGAAAGATAAACCAAATTGGAAGAGATGGTTGAACACACTTCTTTTAGAACTAAATGAGAACTGCTTTTCACAAATACAAAAAGTGAATATGGTTATGTTAGTTGGAGGAGACAATTATGTTTGGAAAAATAGAAACATGTAAAAATATTTTTTTGTTTCATTTCATTTTATTTTATTTTATTTATTTTAATTTATTTTATTTGATTTATTTTATTTGTTTTATTTTATTTTTATTTCAAATTTTATTCATTACATTTTTTTTTCGTAGAGATTTGAACAAAGAGTTTTTGTTTAGGACAAACCACAACCTTTTGACAAGTCTTGGTAACTTTGTTGTTGATAACGAAACAGGAGTCAATATGCTCATTTTTTTGATGAAGTAAACTTTATTCATTTCTTTTTTTTTATTTTTATTTTTATTTTTTAAATTCTTTACTAGAAATTTTGAAAATTTGGATGTTAATTATTGTAACAATACTGGGAGAACACCTATTTCTTCTATGATTTTCTTGAAGAGAGTGGAGATGGTAAAAACATTGTTAAAGTTAAAAGAGAAAAACATTATGAAACTAGAAGATTTGGCAAACGAAAATGGAGACAAAGATCAAGTTAAAACACAAAAACTTAATCTTTTTTGTTTAGAAACTTTTTACAAACAATCTCTTCTTCACATTGCCGCTGCTAGTGGTAATTCAGAGCTGTGCGAAATTTTAATACAGTACGGTTTGGACAAACGAACAAAGGATGTTGACGGTTTGATACCTTGGAATATTGCAATTATGCATAAACATCAACACCTCAAATCTTTGTTGTTTGTGGAAAAAGAAAATTAAAAAAATTTTTTTATACAATCAAAACTCAAAATTTTTTATTTTATCCCTTTTTAAAATATTAAAAACTCTTTTTTTTTTTTTATGTTTGATTTATATTTTGTAGTTGTCCATTCTTTTCTTTAAGTTTTCAGTGATCCTCTTTCTGATTATTCCAGACAAGAAGTTGTAAAACTTGATGGCAGTATAAGCACACCTATCAAAAAGCAAAGAAAGTCTGTGAGCATTTATGCAAACTATTTCACAATCTTCCAAAGCAACGATGGTGGCGATTGTTTTTTCTTTGAGAAGAAAAGAGATTTCTCCAAACACTTCTCCTTTAGAAAGTTGAGCGAATTTGCTTATTTTTTGATTTTTTTCAATACGGTTGACTTCACAAGATCCTTTTTTTTAAAAAAATTTAATAATTTTTAATAAATTTTTTTTTTATTTATTTCTTTTACCTGATGAGATGTAATAAATATCGTCAATGTATTTTCCCTGTGTTATGATTTGATCTCCTTTTTCATATTTCCTAGTTGGAAACTCTTTCATAATTAAGTCAAGTTCTGATAGACTCAAACTCAAAAGATCAGTGTTGTTTTCTTCTTCATAACTTTATTAAAAAATTAAAATTTTAAAATGAATAAAAAAATAAAAAAATAAAAATTAAAATTATTTTTTACCTATTTTTTCTCATTTGAATTTTTTGATTTTTTTGAGCCAAGTTTAACACAAGTTTGGAAACTTCTTTGGCATACAACAAGTCTTTGAAAGTGTGTTGCTTGTTGCTTGTGGAGATGGTGATGCAGCTCTCTTTGGTGATTTCTATGGCTTTGATTTCTTTCATGTCTATTTCCAGTTTGAATTCTCCAAAAAAGCTCCCTATAAATAAAATCAAATTTATTTTTTTAAAATTATTTTTTTATTTTTTTATATTTATTTTATTATTTTTATTATTTTGATTTTTACCCTTGAAACATAAATAATTTTCGAAAATGTAAATAATTCCAGGCGTTTTGGAAATCTTGACATAAATACAAGGAAAAGAAGTGATGAAGACCTGGTGCTTCGGAAGATCGAAATAGTTTGAGAAAGAATCATTTTTTTCATTCTCTAATTTTTCCAAAATATTTATTTTCACCTAAAATAAAAAAAAAATAAAAAAATAAAAAATAAAAAATAAAAATTTTTGAAAATAAAAAAGTTAATTTCATTTTATTTTTCATTATTTTTACCTTGAAAAGTAAGATTTGATGACTTATTTTCTTGTTTATTTTTTGTGAAAAAATTTTGGCGATGTTGGCGAGGATGATCGTCTCACCCATGAATAAATACTTTGCAAAGTGGAGCTCTTTGCGCAAATGGTTCACCATCATGCGCATGTCATACACAGTCACTGTCAAAAAAAAGTTTTTTGTTTATTTATTTTTTTTGATTTTGATTTTAAAATAAAATTAATATTTAATATTTATTTCCAAAATTTTTTTTATTTTTTTTTTATTTATTTTTATTTTCACATATTGATAAAATTTTTTATTAATTTTTTTTTTGTAACATTATGATTTTTTTTTTTGATTTTGATTTCATTAACAAGATGTATTTTTTATTTTCTATTAAAAACATTTTTTTATTGATTTTTTTTTATCATTATTTTTTTATTATTTTATTTTTTTTTTGTTCATTATTTTATTATTAATTTTTTTAATTTTTTTTTTGATTTTTTTTTTACCTTCAGATTTGTTTGCGGAAGAAACGAAGACGACTTTGTGCCCAGTGACAGTGAACTCCCTGAAGAAACCAGAGTTGAATTTGAGCACGTTCTTCCCGTTTAGCAGAAGCGAAATCTCTCCCTTCTCCAGCTTGAAGAATTGGTTTCCAGATGAAGAGTTTTGGAAGACCAGTTGGCTTTTCTTGAGGACTCTGTGAACACCTTTTAAAAAAATTATTAAAAATCAAAAAAATATTTAAATCAACATTTTTGTGTATTTATTAAATTTAAATAAATTAAAAAAAATCAAAACGATTGTAAACAAATTAAAAATTAAAAATTAAAACTTATAAATAGAAATTAAAATTAAAAAAAATTAAAATTAAAATTTATATAAAAAAATCAAAATTAAAAATTAAAAACTCAAAATTAAAAACTATTCAAAATTAAAATTTAAAAATCAAAATTAAAAATTAAAAACTATTCAAAATTAATTCAAAATTAATTCAAAATTAATTCAAAATTAATTCAAAATTAATTCGGAGATTAAAATTAAATATTTATAATTTAAAATTAAAAATTAAAAATTAAAAATTAAAAATTAAAATTGAAAAATAAAAATTTGAAAAATAAAAAAAATAACAAGAAAATAATTAGAAAATTTTTTTGATTACCAATCATCTCCATTTTTTTCCAATCAGATATCATGGGAAAGATAGCTCCCTTCAACTGCTCCACCCAGATTTTCTCACTGATCTCTTTCTCCTCTTCGATCTCGATCTCCTCAAACTCCTCCCGGTGGGTGTTGGGGGAAGACGACAAGGTGGATTTGAGTTCGTTGAGCTGGCTGAAGATGTTTTTGATGAGAACAGACCTCGCTTTGGTGAGCACTTCTATCGACGTCTTTGAATGCATTGCTGCTCTTTCTGCGTTTATCACTTTTTTCGAAAGGAAAATTTTTGATGTTTTTTATTATTTTATTATTTTATTATTTTATTATTTATTTTATTTATTTTATTTTATTTTATTTTATTTTATATGATTTTATTTTATTTTATTTTTATTTTTTTTATTTTTTATTTATTTTATTTTTTTACATTTGGACAAGAGAAATTTGGTTAGCTCGGATGATTCCACGAACATAGGAGGACTAGGCAAAGAGGGAGTAATCACATCGACATCATTTTTCTTCAAAACGTCGACTCTGATATAATTTTTTTAGAAAAATCCATCAAAAATAAATAAAAATAATTATTTGAAATTTTTTTTGGTTTAAAAAAAATAAAAATAAAAATAAATTAAAATAAATTTTTTGGTTTAATAATTAAAAAAAAGATTGTAAAAAATGAAAATAATTATTTGAAATATTTTTTTGGTTGTAAAAAATAAAAATAAATTAAAATAAATTAAAATAAATTAAAATAAATTAAAATAAATGAAAATAAATGAAAATAAATTAAAATAAATTAAAATAAATTAAAATAAATTAAAATAAAATGAAAATAAAATGAAAATAAATTAAAATAAATTTTACCTAAGGACATAAACCAAAGAGTTTCCATGAGAGTTAATCTTCCAATCATAAAGAACTGGGTGGTAGTGGAGAGGGAGGTGAAGAGAGTCATGAATCCTGAGGTAGCAACTGAAACGGTGGGAATCACTCCCATGTGCAAAAGAATCGGTCCCGCAATCAAACCTCCTCCTATACCCACAAATCCGCTCCCTAATTAAAAACAAAAATTAAAAAAATAAAAAAATAAAAAAAATAAAATAAATTAAAACATTTAAATTAAAAAAAATTATGAAAATTAATTAATAAGAAATTATTAAAAATGAAATAAAAAAAATCATTAAAACAATTTTGAAAACGAAGAAATAAAAATAGTTAATAAAAATCAAAAATAATAATTTTTTTTTTTTGAAAATAAAATAGTAAAAAATAAAAAATATTTTTAAATAAAAAAAATAAAAATACCAAGCCCAACAAAAGTTCCAAGAATGGGAATGACAAAGGAGTTTTTGAAATCCCATTGAACATCTCCCTCAATGTACTCATAACCAAGCTCCTCTCTCTTTTTGTGCAAAGCCATCAGCCATCTAGCAGCCACGTAACTCAAGAAAAAAAAGAATGGAAAATTAATTACAAACAAAATCCAAAACCAACTACTTCCACATTTAATTCCAACTAATGATGGTTTACCTTTAATAGTTTTTTTGAACAATTTTTATTTTTTATTTCAAATTTTTTTTTATTTTTATTTTTTATTTTTATTTTTTATTTTTTATTTCAAATTTTTTCTTTCAAATTTNTGAAAATCTCTTCCAAAATTCTTGGAATCAATCCTGGATTTTCTTCAGTACCTATGAATGTGAAGGTTTTTCCAGAATTCGTCTAAATTTAATTATAAAATTCGTTATTTTATGTATAAAAAGAAAAAATTCTTTTTTTACCACACCATTTGATATCAAAACAGTTGATATTCCATTTTCTAAGAATTCAAATAAAGGTTTCTTTGCTATTTCTCCGAAAGATTCTTCTTGGCTGATCTTGTCTGTGAGAATTTTATCATATTTATATTCCCTCTGCATATTCTCACAATTAGTCTCCAAAATCTGATCATTCAATACATTTATAAAGCTGGCTCCATTGATCGAAGTATTGTTTCTGATTTTGGCTATAGTGGTGATTTTTATCTTGCCATAATCAAATTTTCTTCTTGGAGAAGAAGATTTGGGAGATTTATTGGGAGTTCTCATCGTCAAAAATTCCAATTTTTTTTATTTAATTTATAACGATAATTTAAATTCAGGCGGTAAAAACAATGAAATTTCATCAATTCACTCCATCACAAATCTATTGAATTTTATAATTCATAGTTGGACATGTCCAAATATGACAACTTTGTTAGCGGATATAAAGTTTTTACTAACAAATTTTAAACTGTTATATTATTTTTGGACATCCCTAATTCATAGTTTTTTTTACAACACTTTAAAAAGCATAAAAAAAACAATAAAAAAAAAAAATAATTTAAAATCTCCTTTACAAAATCTTTTATATTCTACTTCATTATTTCAACAAAAAAAAATCGCTTTTTCTTTTTTTTTTTTCACAGGTTCTTCTTCAAAATGATACTCTCATAAACAGCGACATCAGAAGAAGTTCCACCACTTGTTGTATTTACAATGGTCCACCCCAAATTGGCTAAGTCATTCAAAATCATTCCAACCAATTCCTGAAAAAGTTAGAAAATAAAGATTAAAATTTTTAAAAAAAATAAAATAATTTAAAAAAAATAATTTAAAAAAATTAAAAAATTTTACGTGTGAATGAGAAAAAATTTCCCTAAAAAAGAATATTTTATTTAAATATTTCTTTTTTGAAATAAAAAAAAATTGTACCATTGATTTCCATATTTCCTTGTATTTTTAAAATTATACTTTATTGCGACAGACTCTTCGACAAAACCGCTCAACCCGATCCAAGCAGCAAGCCTGCAAGAAATGACAATGAGCTTGTTTTTGTCGTTCTGTTTGCCTTCTCTGGTTTTCAACATGAATTCTAGTTCTTCTATTGCTCCCGTTAAACAAAAAAACTTTGCAGCAGACAAAACACCTTTAATAACAATTTTAAAAAAAATTTTTATTAATGTACTTCGCCAAAATTTTGATTTTTTGTTAGCGGAAATTAATTTGTTACAAACAAATTTTAGAACTGTTGTAAAATTTTGGATATCCTTAATTTAGCAATTATTATTTCATAAAATTTTCTAAGCCTTTTGAATTTTTTTTTTTTACAAAACTTTATTGAGTAAACAGTAAAAACGAAAAATGACACAAAAAATGAAATATTGATCTTTTTGATAAGATATATCAATATGAGGAATAATAAGAATCCCCAAAAAAAAAAATTTGTTATTTATTATAAAGATATGATCAATAAAACCCATTTCATTATTCTTGTAATGATAAACAGAACTCGAAAATTTGATCAAAAGAAATTTCATTTGGCCTTATTAAAAATTGATTAAAATTTATATCAACAGTTTTTTAACATAAGTGGATTTTAATATTAAATTCCTCCCTCATTAATATTCTTTTGTTTGCTTTTCATGTATGAATTGATTTATTTTTATATTTTACCTTCCAAATCAACATTCCTCTTCAATAATACCGAACCATACCTCAGATAATTTAACAATGGCTCGAAATATTCAGGATCTTGATCGATCAGATATGCCCCTTCTTCATCTTTATTACTTTCCCACTTAAAATCTTTCTTTTCATTATTAAACCATTTAGATAACATAGAATTAGGATCTTTGCATAAGGTTTCTCTTGATACATTAAATATCTTTCCTCCCACATTTAATTTCAGCCATGAATCTTGTGGTATCACAAATTGTTCCAAATTCCTAATATTCTGCCATAATATCAAATTAGATTTCAATTGGCTTGTTTTGAGGCTGATTCTATTTTCATTTTTATTCAAAGTGGGTGTGCTAAAATCAAAGTTATCCATTTTTTTTTTTTTTGGAATATAGATATTTGAACTCATAATTCATAAGAGATGATTTTGTAATTTGGAGAAGATTTATAATCAAGAATTTTCTTGCAAATGTGTCTTCAAATTAGATTAAATCATGCAGAAAAAGAATAAAAAAAAAAAAAAAATGAATTTCTTTGCAAATAAGAAACAAGATACAATAATAAAAGCCAATCTTGGTCAAAGCGAACCCACCATTAGAGAATTGGTGGGAATATTATGGTGTTTCTTCGATCATGTGCCACATCTGGACGAATCAGTGAGGAACTACCAAAGGATCTTCGACAAATCTCTTCAAGATAACGAGAAAAATCTAAATGAATGCACTGAACTAACCAAATCAATGTCTATCAATTTTACCAATTCAATGTTGAATGGCAGACAATTAAAGAATACCAATGAAAGGGTGGAATCCATCTTAAATAGGGTCAAATCAACCTTGGATAAGGAAAAGGAGATCGATGAGAAGAGGATAGAGATGTTGAAGGAGGAGAATTCAAAATGGGAGAACTTGAAGCAGATTCGTATGAAGGAATATCAAACAAAGAAAGAGGAGATTGAGAAGGAATATCTGCGTGAATCAAAGATCATGAGAAAGAAATATGGTTTCTCCAATTGAAATTTTTTCTTTATTTTGGTGGAGTATAAGATTATTAAATGTGTTGATTGTACTATAAAATTGCAATGATAATATCACCTTTTTTGCTTTGATATAAATAATTGTTAAATTATAACTTCTTGTTCATATTTAAATTTAAAGAATACATTTCCATTGGCTATATCATATTTAGATAAATTGGTGAATTTAATCAACTTTGAAAAAGAGTTTCGAGTGAAAAAAAAATGGAGAATAAAAAACTTCCTTCAAGATCCCTTTTAAAACATTGAATTGGAGCTGATCTTAAAATGAAAGATAATAAAGAAAGATCCAAAAAAACTCCAAAAAATAATCATTAAATTTAAGTATTTTAATTTTTTTTTTCAAATTCTTTTATTTAGGGATTGGATTCAAATCAATTTTTTTAAAGTCAAATGGTAACAAAAATAAGTTTCTTGATTATATCGAAGAATTTGAGAAAAACACGAGTGCATGGAACCCAACTAACCTTCCCTGTGAGATTTTGTGAAAGGGTATTTACTTTCTTCTGTTCAATTCACATTTTCAAACAGAAAATAACATATGAAGTTCCAAAACCTGTCCTTTACACTATCATAAATTTTTCTTTTTTATTGAAAAATTAATCTTTTTTTTTCGCGAAATTTTTTAATGAAAAATAAATATGAAAAGATTTAATTCCCCTCTATTTCTTTGTCTTTTTGGCTGAAATGACAAAGATACTTGATGATCTTAAGAACGATCCCTCTCACAAGCAAACCAGAGCCACCCTCAACAACGCTCTCCCTCTTAAACTTGGAGACCAACAACAAAAACAAGATTTGTCGGTCCAACAAAACAGGGTCAAAAAAGATCCAATAAACGTGATAAACTTCTTTCCAATCAATGGTCTTTGTAGAAAAAATATTGTTCAAATTTTTTTTGATTTTAAGTGGGTGATTGCAGTTTTTTAAAGTGAGGAGCTTCAAATAGTAGTAGGAACTCTTCTCCAGATCTTTGGGAACATCTAGCCCTTCCTTGTAGAAGTTGGCGAGGTTGAGGCACGAAAATTCGTTGTCCATCTCCACCCCCTTCTCCATCATTTCGATGCATTTTTTGATATCTTTAAACTCTTTTTCTCTCTTATAAATTAAAGCAAGATTGTTCCTATTTAAAAAAAAATTTTTCAATGTTTTTATTTTCAATTTTTTTTATTTAATTTTTGATTTTTTTAATTAATTTTTTTTAATCATTTTTTTAAACAAACATTTTTACGCAGCATAGGAATTTCCATTTTCTAATGCTTTTTTGTAATATTCGATCCCCTTTTTTATATCTTTTGGTATGTTGTGTTGACCCTCTTCGTAAATGACTCCCAGATTGCTTAACAAAATGTTAAAAAATATTTACTTAATTAAAAAATAATTTTACAATAAAGCCGTAGGATGACCTAATTCAATTGACTTATGATACAACTCCAAAGCTATTTTTAAAAATAAAATATAAAAAATAAAAAATAAAAAATAAAATATAAAAAATAAAAAATAAAAAATAAATAATAAAAAATAAAAAATAAAAAATAAAAAATGAAATGAAAACACCTTTTTGTACATCTTGTTCAACACCATCTCCTAAAAAAATAAAAATTATTATTTGTTTTATTTTTTATTCTTCTTCTTTTACCTTCTTCATAAAATCTGGCGAGGTTGTTCATTGCCCTCTGATTCCCCAATTCAATTGCTTTTTCATAGAACTCAACCGCTTTCTCATAGTTTTTCTCAACAAAGAATCCATGACTATATTTGAGAAAATAAATAAAAAAAATTAAAAAAAATATAATAAATGAGTCAAAAAAGATGTCATTTAAAATAATATTTTGTTTACCTTTGATGAAGTCCTATCATATAGTATGCATATCCCTTGTGTTTATCATTCTTTTTTATTTCATCGTTATTAATATATTCCTCAAAACATTCATATGCTTTGCCATAATCTCTTTCCCCATCCCAGCCGTTGAAGTGTATGTATCCCTTTGCTAAGATATTTCCTCCCTTTGATAATTTCAACGCCAATTCTTTGGATTTCTCTCTATCCACCTTCATTCCGTACCCATAGAACAATCCAATGAAAAGATCTATCTCTTTGATTAAAAATTGTATATAAATTTTCAATATTTATTTCTTTATTTGAAAAATTTCTAATTCAAAATTTGAATTTGTGAATGAAATTTAATTTTGGGCTCTATTTTCAAATATATTAAAATTCCTTTGATTTGTTGATACATATTTTCTATTTTTTATACCATTCTCTTCAATATTTTCTTCATTTATGAGTTCCTTTGACATTTTTTATAATTTTATATCACTCCCCACTCAAAGTTTCAAAATGTATTTCAAATCATTAGAATTATGAAAATACAATGAATTCAAAGAAAGAATTAGTTGAAGAAATAATTTAAATATTTCAATTTATTTTTTAAAAAAATTATTAAATTTTTAATTTTCTGGAATAAACCACATGACAGGAGAAGACTGTTGGATTGTGTTATTATTGTTGTCAGTGATTACAGTAACAGCAGTATATCTCAAACTAGGGAGCTCGTTTTTCCAAAGTTCCGCACCCGAAAAAGCATCCAAACAATAAACTCTACCAGATGCTCCCACATAAAGCTTTCCTTCGGAATAAACAATGGAACTAGGATAACCATTTGAAAAAGTTTCAGAAAGCTAAAAAAAATTAAAAAAATTAAAAGTAATAGAAATAAAAAATAAATAATAAAAAATAAATAAAAAATAACATCATAAATAACAAAAAGATAAATTTGTTTTTTTTTTTACTTTAGTTTTCCAAATAATAAAACCTTTCTCTTGACTAATTCCGCAAACGTTATTGTTCAGAGAAGTGAAAATCAAATCATCAACATTCTTGTTGGAAAGGACTACACTACTGGTGTTATTATTAATGCTCAAATTTTTGTTGTACAGAATTTGTTGTTGGTCATTTGAAAATTGAGAGTATTGAAAAGGTTGTTGAGGAGTTTGTAAATTATTATCCGTGTTGAAATTGTTTTGAATATTGATATTGGAGTTATAATTTAAATTATCAAAAGATGGTTGATGGATGGTAGGATATAAAACTTTGTTTTTGGTATTCCCATTAGTGTTTTCTGTGGGGGTTAGTTTGTAGTTTTGTTGGCTGTTTTCGTTCAATGGGGTTTCTATTGTGATTGAATTGTTGTTGAACTGAGGTGGTTGTTCGTATAGAACTTGGAAGTTTTGATTTACAATCTAAAAATAAAAAAAATGAAAATATTAAAAAGTAAAAATAAAAATAAAAATAAAAATAAAAATAAAATAAAAATAAAAATAAAAATAAAAATAAAAATAAAAATAAAAATAAAACTTTTTTACATTATTTGGAGACATAGGAGTGGTATTGTAGTTATTAAAACTGAGAGAAATATTTTTCTTTTCAGTTTTAGAGGTGGTCATGTTGAAGTATCCGTACCCTTGGTCTTTCATTTCGTTGTTGTAAATGATGGAGCCGTTGAGGGGATTCAAATAAAAAAACTTTCCATTCATCGATGCAAATAACTTTTTGTCTTCATAGTGTATTGTTCCTGTTTTGTATCCTGTATTAGGCAATGATGTCCTTCACAAAAAATTTCACAAAATAATTCAAAAAAATTTGAAAAATAAAACACAAAATTTTTTTACCTCCAATTCTCATTTCCGTTAAATTTATTCAAGGATACAACATAACCATAAACACATAAAAAAAGGCATTCTGTCATTAAAATTTAAAAATAAAAATTATTTTTTTAAAATATAAAAAAAAATTACCTTCAGAATTAATCAAAGAGACACAACCAGATCCAAGAGACTTGAGTTCATTAGACCAGATAATTTTTCTAGTGTTCAAATCGACGCAATAAATGTTACCGCTCTCCCCAATATACAATTTGTCATCTTCGAAGAGAAGACCTGCCGCAGTGTGAAGAAAAGAGTAGTATGACAAGTTCCACACTTCATTTCCTGTGTTTTTGTCTATTGCCAATAAATATCCGTTGATTGCTAAGAAGATGTATTTTTCGTTGTCGGTGTTGTTCTTTGATGTTGATGGTAATATTTGTGTTTGGGATTTAATGGTTGCCATAACTGGGAAATTGTATCCTTTTCCTGTTCTGAATTGAAATTAAGATCAATAAAAATCTAATATTTGTTTTATAAAGAATTTGCAAGTAGATCAACGTATCAAATCCATTCCATACTTATTAATGAAATGTACAATGATTTTGAGGAAATAATTTTCCTTACAAGTATCAATATAAATAAAATTGCCTTATTAATGTTACTTACAATTCATTTCTTGCCAATATCCTTCCATTGCTGCAATCTAAGATGAAAAATTTTCCATTGCTTGCTGCATATATCTTATTATCTTCGTAGATTATCGAAACGGCAACATAGGATGTGGATGGAAGGGATGTTCTCCATATCTCCTTTCCATTTTCTTTGTCTGTTAAAAATATAATGAATATTAGTTATAATTTAAAATTTCATGTATTACTCAATGCAACAACATGACCGTAAGTACCCAAAAATATCATTTTCTTTATTTTAATTTTTTATCTTTTTTTTATTTTTTTAATCTTTTTGAATTTTTTTTATTTTTTTTTATTTTTTTAAAATTCTCTTAAATTTTTTTTTTCTTTTTATTTTTTTTTCTGAAAATTTTTTTTTAAATAAAAAAATAAAATTAAATAATTCAAATAAATGTAAAATTTAAAGAAATAAAAAATAATAATTTAATAAGGTCAAATTTAATCAAAAATTTTATTAAATGAAAAAATAAAAAGTAAAACAAAAAAAATTTTTAAAATAAAAAAATAAAAAAAAAAAAAAAATAAAAATAAAAAAATAAAAAAAAAATTATTGGTGAGCATCAAAACTGTCACCCCAAACGCAACATTGAAGACAAAAGTCTCACACTTATTCCTAACTCAGTACACCAAAGAAACTGAAACACCGGCTTTTTGTCTCCTCACAGACTTTCGAAAAGCTTTTGATCTAGTCCAACATGTATACATTAAAAAGCTTCCCAAAGTTACCACCTCACCAATAACACATAAACTTCTTCATGTTCTTTCCTCAAAGGAATTGGTAGAGTTAAATTTCAACATACATAGTGGTACCCCACAAGGAAGTATTTTATCCCCTGCACTTTTTATTCCCTCCATTGAACCTCTCCTCCGAACTTTGAAGATAATAAAAAAATAAAACATTTATAATAATTTTAAAAAAATAATAATAAATAAAAATAATGAAAATAATTAATAAATAAATAATAAATAATAAAAATAAAATAATAAAAACTAAAAAACGAATAAATTAAAAATAAAAATTGAATGAAAAAATAAAATCTCATCTTGGTAATAAAAAATTTTTACCATATACAAGTCACCATTCTCTAAAAAAATTTAAATTTTGATTTTGATTTGAAGATTTTTGGTTCAAAAATACTTTTTATCACATAAGGAAAAATAATTTGCATAATTATGCGAATCACCATACACTTTATGTAATATCAATTGTATATTAGAAGATATATCTCCAATATAGAGATGAATGATTTTTTTATCTTGTTAAAAATATGTGTCTAGAGGTCCAGACACATATTAAAAAAGAAAAAAAAATTTCCCCTTATGCAATCAGTTAGGATTTTTTATTTAAAATTTTGGAAAACCGCTTCAATTCAAAAAAAAAAACGTTTATATAAAAAATAATAATAAAAAAAAAATTTGTTGAAATAATGAGAAAATTAACCAACAATAATTCGAGAGTATCTTCTACTCCAAGTCATCATATGATGAACCAAAGAAGAAAAGATGGATATCACAGAGAATCAGTATCTACATCGTAAATGAAAAATTCAATATTATCGTTTCAAATAATAACGGAATTTTTTAAATAAATTTAAATCATTAGCAAGAAATTGGAATATGAAGAAGTAAAAATTAGAACGATCTTGAAAATAAGAGAGAATCCATCCAAATATTTAAAGAGTTTCATCCAAGTGAATAACGAATTCGAAATAACCACCAGTTATGATAATACCGCCAAAGATTTCAAGTTTAGCAAAGTATTGGAAGAGAAGACCACCCAATTAGAATCATATGAAGAGATCGCAAAAAAATCAGTGATTGAATTCTTGGAAAATGGAACATCAACTGCATGGATGTCAAATGGTGTGGTAAAAAAAGAAATTAATTATTTTCATAAAATAACGAATATATTATAATTATTATTTCATAATATTCACTACAAATCCTCAACATTAAAATATTATTATTATTGATATCGTTAATTTAGACAGGTTCTGGAAAAACCTTCACATTCATAGGTACTGAAGAAAATCCAGGATTGATTCCAAGAATTTTGGAAGAGATTTTCAAACACAAACAAATCTCTGAAGAAAAAACAGTGGTTCTTTCGATCTTCCAAATCTACAATGACAACATCCACGATCTCCTCGTAGAAAAGATTGAAAAATCAAAAGCGTTAGACATTGGATCTTCAAAAAGAGAAAATGTTCCATTGGTGAAAAACCTCAGACACATCGTTTTGAAATCAGAAAAAGAAGCTCTCAAACTGTTGAAAATCGCACAAAAGAACAGAGCCGTTGCAAAAACAAACATGAATCACGAAAGCTCAAGAAGTCATCTTTTCTTCAACATCAGAGCTTGTTCTAATAAACTTGAAATATGCAACTCTTCTCTCAAAGGATTCAAGGAGCTCAAAACCTCTTTTTTTGACATTGAATTCTCCGAGCTTTGTATTGTCGATCTTGCAGGTTCTGAAAGACAAAAGAAAACAAAAACAGAAGGACAAATGTTAAATGACGCATCTGGTAAAATTTTTTTTTGCTATTTTCTTTACTTTAAGGTTTAAGATTTAATATTTTATTTTAAATTGTATTTAATTGTTCATTTTTTATTTTTGGTTTTTTTATTTTTTCTTTCTCTGATTTTATATTTTACTTTCTTTATTTTACTTTTTTGATAGGAATCAACTTGTCTTTGACCACACTTTGGAATTGCATCAAAACATTGAGATCAAACCAAGATGACAACAAAAAAGAACATCTTCGTTGGAGGTAAGAGAACAAGAAAGAACTAAATATTTAAAATAATTTTTCTCAACTCATTTTTTTTACTTTGAAAAAAATATATAGAGAGTGTAAATTGACAAGATTGTTGCAGTTTTACTTTACAGGATGCGGAGGGATAGTGATGATCATTAATGTTAATCCATCTCCTGATGATTATGACGAAACAATGAACGTCCTCAACAATTCTGCGGTTGTAAGTGGTGTGAAGAGCATCAAAAGTGAGACCGAAGAGGGATCCTCTCTTCATGTGAAAACAATCAGAAGATTGAAAGAAGAGATACAAGGATACAAGAAACAGATCCTTATCATGCAACAGGACAAAGAGAATACCTTCAAAGAGCAAAGATTGGAGATCACTGGTTTGACCGACAAGAATAAACACTTGGAAGCAGAAGTACAAAGATTGCTCCTTGAAAACAAGAAATTGATGAAATCCAGCGATTCAAACTCTACTAGCTCCAATTTTTTTAAGAAATTGATCTTCAAACAAGGAACCACCAAAGATTTAAAGGAGATCAAAAATCTCAAAGAAGAGAGTCAAGATGATCTTCTCACACCCAGAACAAAGTCTGAAAAAAAGAAAAAAACCAAGCCAATCAAGAAGAGAAAGTCTGAATCTGTAGAGCAACATGAGGACTTCTCAGATGTGGATCTCAAAGATGAGAAAAAATCCAAATACACTGACTCTATCAAAAAAAGCAGAAAGAAACAAATCTACAACTGCAATGGTGATGACATTTCTTTCACTGGCTTGAAATCCTTGGTTACCACTTTACCTCCGTTATCTTCAAAACCAAACATCTTCCCTGCTACTCCTTCTCCTAACAATGAAAATAAGTCTTTTTCCATCCGTTTTTCGAATGCAGAAAAGTTTGGAGATGATTACGACGATGGTGCTCGTTTCTCTGACTGTAACGAAAAAGAGAATCTTTATCTTTCTTTCACTGATAACAAGGACGAAAAGTATGTGAGAAAGAGATCTTCTGCTACTGTCACCTCCTCTTCTCCTTTAAAGAGGGAGGTTGGTTCCATTCCGGTCACTGAGTTGAATCCAAAGATTTCTTCTGTCGATAACATCGAAAACAACACTGAAGTGAAAACTCCCAGAAGAATGTTGAAGAATCAAAACTTCTTCTAGTGATCTTGTCTTGAAAGAAAAAAAAAAAAAGGATTAATTTCTTTTTTTGGAAAATATTGTTTATTAAAATTAATTTGAATTTATAAAGATTTAAATTATTATACACTTCAACCTTTCAATAAGTAAATGTGGAAAAAACATAAAATTTCAAAGCCAACACTATTACAGCTCTGTAAAGTTCTTAGATTTACAGATTTAATGGACCCATCATAAAACAAAACAATCGAGAACTAGAAAGAAAAATTGTTTCCTGCCACTGAAATTGATTACTATTCCTGTTTCTTTTGAAAGAACCGAAGACAAAGAAGCCAATTCTTCCTTGAAGAAATGAAAAAAGAAATAATCAAAAGTTTCACTGTTGTGAAGATGAATGATTTCTTAATTTTGTTTATTAAAATGATAATCCTTACTTTGAAATACAAGAATATTTTTTTTTGATTTTTTTTGAAACAATACAAAATTTAATCCAGTTCCTTGCACTTTTTTTTTTGAATCAAATAATCTTTTATAAAAAAAACAAAAGAAGTGAAAAAGATTTTTTTTTTATTTTATTATTGCCATTTTTATTTTGACAATTCTAAAAAAAAGGTGTCATTCATAAATCCTTCAAAAGAATATAAAAATATAAAAAAAAATTTGAAGGTAAATAAAAAATAACTCACTTTAAAATATTCAAAAGAAAGGAAGTGTTCTAATTCCAACCAATATTTGAAAATCTAAAAAATATTTTTTATATAATTGATTAGGGATGAAATATATACTCTTAATTTGCATTATATTTCTCATTTTTGTATCTGCAAGACCAAATTCCCATAGTACAAGAAAGATATCATCATGCGACCAATTAAGATCACTCAGAAAAGAAAAAGTGTTGAAACAAAGAATTAGATTGGTGTCTGATATAGATTGTAAGAATATCCCTTTTGAACCACTCAAAATTTTGTTCACAAAATTTGATGGAAATGGACATACCATTAAAAATCTTAATTTGCGTTATGATGGTAAAAAAAAAAATATACATCAAATTGGTCTCTTTAGCAGTCTTGCATCTGGATCTGTTGTAAGAAATGTAACTATATTGAATGTAAGTGTTAGAGGAATAAGAAACGTTGGAGTAATAGCAGGTGAGAAAAAAAATTAAAATGAAAAAAATTTTCAATGGAAGGCAGTTATTAATTTTTTTTTTTACTTTTTAGGTAATTCACATATGGCTGTTGTAGAACATGTTACTATTGATTCTGATAATGAACATGGAAACAGAGTTATTGGAAGAAGCAACAAGATTGGAGGATTGATTGGATACGCAAAGGATACCACCTTCTCTTCCATCACTGTAAGGAACACCTTAGTAAAGGGAATCAACAAAGTTGGAGGTGTTGCTGGATTATTTACTGGAGGACAAGTATTTAACACTGCTAACTTGGGTTTCAGAAACAGCTCTAGAAGTATTGTTGAGGGTATCAAATCTGTTGGAGGTATCCTTGGAGAATCTTCTTCATCCAATTATGTCAAAGTAGGAGTACGTAGAGGTATCATCTTTGGAGAATCTTCTGTTGGAGCTATCACTGGTAAGACTTTTGACACTGAGAAGGCTGATCAACTCTATGTTCTTAAATATGTTAGATTGATCTACCGTTCTGGATCAGGAAGTGAATTTGGAGGATTATTTGGATCTTACATAATTGAAGGGTAAATTATATCATTCAGTCTTATCAATCTTATTAATCTAATCATTTTCCTTGAATAAAACAGTGATAAAAAATATACCATCTCAAACAGTTACACCAAAGCACGTATTGTTGGTAAAGATCAAGTAGGAGGATTCATTGGACACTTGAATATGGATACACCTGATGCTAAAGTTTACTTGACCAATTTGATCATGGATTCCCAAATCAAGAATGCGCCAAACAGTGGTAAATTGATTGGATCTCTCGACTACAATGCAAACACCCAAACCTTGTTGATTCAACATGTATATTACTTGACCACTTTCAATGGATATTTAGGAGAAATTGGTGTTCAAAGCGAATCAAACAACCACAACGATTTTGATCTTACTGATTACAGAAGTGAGAAACATCCTTCTCCTATTGCTGCTAGAGGATTTAGCGATTATGTCGAAATTGTCCAAAGAGCAATCAAACATTTCGATCAACAACACACTTGGTGCCAAGATAAACTCCGTGGAGAACAAGGATTTGATGCTAAACATCAAATCTGCAGATGTGGTCCTTACTCTCAAGATTACTTTGGAAATTGCTTGTGCTCTTCCTTTACAGAGTTATCTCACAACAAATCATACTGTATCAACTCTACTGGAGTATGTACTACCCCATGGCACTTTGGAAGAAAGTTTGTTTCTGCATATGAAAACCTCTTCTTGGAAATCTCTGCACATGAAGTCCACTTTGTTGAATTTGGAGATAAAAAAGGAAACTTGGAAGTCAAATTGAGATACACCGCACAAGCTACTGCTTGGACTGATATTGTAGTTCTTGGAAAGAAGGGAGCATTCATTGCTTCTCTTAGCAACTATCTTCTCGGAAAGGGTTACCGCAAAGAAGAATGGAAACAATCTATAGATAAATCTGGATCTGAATGTATCCAACAATCCAGCTTTTCTTTGCCTTGGGATAAGGTTGCAAAATTGGCTCAAGTTGATCCTCAGTCTGGAGACTTTCTTCTCAGAGTTTATGCACATACCAACTTGCTGAGAGAAGAAAAGAGAATCATATTGAGAGATGTGGAAACCCCAAGCACCGAATTGATCACTGCCGTACCTATTTTGATCTCCCTCAATACCTCTGTAACCACTACCGAATCTCTTTCTGCAACATTTAGTTTGAATTTCGATATTGATGCAAGTTATTACGTAAAATCTACCCAAGTTGAACCATCTGGACTCAGAATGAAAGTAGATATCGAACATTCTGTTTCTAATCCGTTGTCCTTGGTTATTGATGCAGATTCTGTAACTGTTGATGGAACTCCAACAAATGCTACCATTGTAAACACTGTCCCTGTCAGTTGTGGACCAAACTTTGACTTGGATAACATAACACAAGTATGTGTCTTGATCACTACTCTTTACATCGATTTGCCTCTCTCAAATGACTGTGGAGATAGAGTAGTATCCCTCAATCTCTTGTTTAACTCTTCTTGCGAGGGACCAAATAAATTGCCAAATAACACCGTTTGTCAATCTGTTTATGACCAAGTCCAAGCTAACGGAACCACCTCTGTACCTGCTACCATCACTTTTGATTACAATTTCTGTCCTAAAGTAGAAGATACCACCCTCACTACCAAATCTTTCCGTCTCCGCCAATTACACAAAAGAATACAAAATGGAGGAGAAGTAAAATCTAACCATGCTGTAAACGGTACCATCAATTTGAATGTAATCCAAACTGTTGTCGATTCTTCTTTTGCTTCTGCCAACATCGTTTCTGTCTTCCTCTTTGAACAAAATCCATCCAACGATACCGTCAACTTCATCGATATTAAAGAAGAGTGTTCTTTGGAAGCTGGGTTCGAAAAAAGAAAAGATGAAATCCAAATCTCATTCAGCTACATCCCTAATATTTATTTGCTCACCAAACTTTTGAAGAATTGGTCTTCTGGTCTTTATTTTGTTGTTGCTATTGATGTACACTACGAACCTACCGGATACTCCTCTGACAAAAAAAGATCCATGATGAACACCCAAGTTCGTTTACAAATCCCTTCAAGAGATGTTGACACTCCATCTGTTGAAAGAACCAAATCTACCAGTTCAAACTTTGTCATTCTTAATGAAAAATCCTCTGGAAAGAGATCTAATAACAAAGTAGATACTAAAGATTTCACTTTGGAGAAAGCAAAAGCAGTTAATGATCAATATGAAAGAGAATCTAAACGTAATGATGTATTGATGATCATTTTGGGAGGATCTTTTGGTATCACCATGTTGGCCATCTTGATCACCATTATTATTGTCGTTGTCAAATATCACAAGAAAAAATCTGATAGCCCTACCACCCTCATTCAAATCCAAAATTGAATGTAGTTTCATATTTAAAGGGATATCTAATCGTTATAAACCATAAATACAATGAATAAACTAATTATTCAAAAAAATAAAGAATATGATAATTTTATAAACTAAATTCTCTTCTCATTCTCTTAAACCAATTTTTTTTTGTGATTTGTCTATATCTTTTTAAATGGGCCACCAAAAAAGATAGTTGGATCCACATTTGATTAAGATATATCAATAATTTTAAATATTGATTCGAAATTCACTTGACTCCTCACCATATCTTGTTCAATTTAGATCCAACTGGAAA
>JAMYWO010000145.1:85595-109777 GCA_024220525.1 Cochliopodium minus
TATTTTTTATTTTTTATTTTTTATTTTTTATTTTTTATTTTTTATTTTTTATTTTTTATTTTTTATTTTATTTTTTAAAGGAGCCAGATGGATATTGTATCGCAAACGGAATCATCATCCCTAAGCAAGATTTTTTCGATTATGCTCGACAACTTTACAAATTCGAGAAGCATTCTTACAATGTGGCTCAAGAGTTTAAAAGCAAAAACCATTTATTTCCAATAGTAAACTTTTTATTTAATTTCATTTTTTATTTTTCTTTGATATTAAATAATTTTAATAAATTAATTTTTTGATTTTAAATTTTTTTTTGAATTTCATGAATACAATTTATCTATTTTGTTTACATTTTTAATTTTTAAATTTTAATTTTTGATTTTTAGTTTTTTTTACATTTAAACCATTAAAATAATTTTTTTCTTTATATTTTTATTTTTTATTTTTTATTTTTTAAAATAATTTTTTTCTTTATTTATTTATTTATTTTTATTTTTTATTTTATATTTTTTATTTTTTATTTCAAATTTTTTTAATCAGTCAGAGCACTTCAAGTACGCATCAAATTTTTTAGCAAAAGCCCAAATTTATTCAAGATACAGGGAAATAGTCCAACACGTTTACATGATGAGAATAGAAAACATAGAAAAATACTATCCCCAATACACCTCCATCATCGACAAGTTTAGAATTTCTAACCCTGGCACCCAGCACACTTCCTCTTTTCATCCTACTCAGTTCCAAACTTCCGAAGAGTGTTCTCTCTTTAAAAAACAGTTTCTCGGTGAAGAGAATTATCAGGACCATGACCACGTGACTTATGGTAAATTATTTTGATAAATTTTTGTTTTAAATTAATTTTTTAATATATTTCATATTTTTTTAAAATTTTTAATATTTTTTTTTAATATTTTTTATTTTTTATTAAAAACACTTTTAATTAGGCAATGCAGGAGGAGATTACAAAGACAGAATTTTTGAGGCAACATACAGCTGGATATTGGGAGGATTCACAGGCAATCTCGTCAACAAATGCAAAGACGAACTCGTCCAAAGAGCGATGCAGGAACAATGTTACAGATGCAAAATCTTCTTTTTACTCGATGAAGGTTACGTTAAATTCGAACAAGGAGAGTATCATTCTTTGAAGATTGTTGATGGTTTCATTTACATTTATGCAAAGAAAGATTCTCCCTTTACTTATCACACTTATGTTGGTTCTAAAATTGAGAACATCCTCTAATTTTTAGTTTTAATTAAATTTTTCCAAAGTTCAAATTTTACTGTTTAAATGTTCCAAGAAAAATCATTTCTCAACTTTTGAAACAATAAGCAAATTTCATATTTTTGTGTTCAGATTTTTTTAATCAAAAAAAAAAAAAAGATTCTTTTTTTATTAGAATAAAGAACAACATACATCATCCAATGAGGAGAAAATAAATTAATAAACTGTAATAATTAATTTTTATTTTCAAACTAAAAAAAATAAAAAAAATTGCAATGTTCAAAAAAATAAGCAAAAAAAATACATCTATCATCAAAAATTGTGCAAAGGTAAAGCAGAAATAGTTAAAAATATAATCCATAGTTAAAAAAAAAAAACAATCAAAATAATATGATGAAAGGGAGGATTCTTCTTTATCGCAACAAAGAAAAATTACAGTAAAAAAAAAGAATTTAAAAAGGGAAATTAAGATTAAAATTAACCTTAAAATTTCGAAAGGTGTACCTACATCATGGCCACCAAAATGGTCCTCCTCAGAAATTAAAAGTTGGATAAATAAAGAAGTGCCATCCTTTCCAAATGTAGATATAGAGAAGTTAGAAAATGGAAGAAAATTTGAAAACGCATCAGAATTTCTCAAATTGACCCAATCAGATATCCATGCATTGGATGTGAGCTGGGATGATGCAAAGCAATTGTTTTATAAAATTCATACACTCAGAAGATCATTGGTAAGAAAAGATATATAAAAAATATTAAATTTTGTCTCACAAAATAACATCAAAATTTTATAAGGAAAAATTATTTTTATTTTATTTCTTCCGTGAAAAAAACGATCAAATATTAATATTAATTTAAATTCATTTTAAAATTTCCTCAACCAAAAGCATTTTTTTTTCTTTTTTAACAATTTTTTTTTTGATTGATAGGTATGGCCAACTACCTTCCCGCCAAAAAATTGGTCAGCAGATGAAATCAAGGAATGGTTGGAAGAAGATGTAGCATTGCCACTCGAACAGATACAAAAGTTGGATGCAGCGGGGTATTTGGCGAAAGGAGAAAAATTTTTGAATTTCAGCGAATCAGATTTTGAGAAACTCGGAATCCCATGGAATGAAGCGCAATCCCTTTATTTCTTCTGCAACAATCTCAGAAAATCCATCCTCTGCTCTGATAATAGCGAGCAATTGAAATTTGTCGAATCATGCCCTTATCCTTGGCCTTATAATGGCAAGTTGAACAGATTCAACACTGCCCTTGTCATCATTGATATGCAGAAGGATTTTGTTGGTCCTAGTGGTTATTTCGCCAAGATGGGTTATCTCAAGACTTTGGAGTTGGTCCAAGTAAGAAAAAAAACTTTTTTTTTGATTTGATCATTTTTTCTTTTTTATTTTTCTTTCCAATTTTTTTTTATTTTTACAAACTTTATCTGATTTTTTAATTTTTTATAAATGTGTTTTTTGGATATCCATCCACTTCACATTTTTTTACATCTATAAAAAATCATACAATGTATACGATATGTAAATATACATCATACGATATTTAATCTATAATATTAATTAAACATTTTTTTTTTTCAAAAATTCATTTTAATTTTTTTTAAATTTATTTAAAAAATCAATTTAATAAAAATTAGTTTTTAACGTCTATTTTTTTTTTTTTCATCTTCTTTAGCACACCACCAAGCGCATCCAAAAGTTGCTTGAAACATGCAGAAAGAAAGGAATACATGTAATCCACACTCGTGAAGGTCATCGTGACAACCTCGTTTGCTTGCCTGAAAACAAGAGATGGAGATCAGAGAAGATGCATGCAGGTATTGGTGACAAGGGTGATGAAGGTCGTACTCTCACCAGGGGTGCTCCTGGAAATGGTACTTTATTTTGATTTTTATTTTATTTTCAATTTTCAAATTTCTATTTTTGATTTTATTTTTTTACATTTTAATTAATCAATTTTTATTTTGATATTAATTTTTTTATTTTTAATTCTTTTTTTAATTATTTTTATTTTTTTGATTTTATTTTATTTTCATTTTCAAATTTCAATGCTTTTAATTTTTTTTTTAATTTTTATTTGCAGGATGGGACATCATCGATGATTTGAAACCTTTACCAACTGAAATTGTGATCGACAAACCAGGGAAAGGTACTTTTGTTGGAACTGACTTTGGTTTCATTTTGCAATTGAGAAAAATTGAAAATCTCATCTTCACTGGTGTTACCACTGATGTTTGCGTCCAAACTACCATGAGAGAAGCAAATGATAGAGGTTTTCATTTTAATTTTTTAATTAATTTATAAAGTTTTCATTTTAAAAACAGGTTATGAGTGTTTGTTGGTAGAAGACGGTACTTGTGCTGCTCATGAACAAATGAGATTGTCTTCTATCGAATCTGTAAAATTTTATTTTTTTATTTATTTTATTTTTTTTCTGAATACTAATCCTAACAGATTCGTTTGTCTGGAGGAATTTTTGGTGCAACTGCTCCCACAAATAATCTTGTCTCTACTTTGGAAAGATTACCCGACTATTAAGAATTAATTCTTTTGAAAGAAAAAAAAATAAAAACTTTTTTGAAACACAATTTTTCTATACATCTTTTAAAATTTAATAATTAAACATTTTCATTGAATAACACTTTCAACAATTTGAAAAAAAACTTAGAATAAATAAAACGAGGGAAACAATCAGAATCAATCAAAAATCTAATCTCTTCTTTAGATTGTTTGAACAAATCAGTGGGACTGTTTTCTAACCCACTTTGAATGTCCTCAACGGTAGAATAATCCAAGTTAATCATATCTTTTTCAATGAAATTTTGAACTATTTTTTTGCCCATATCCTTTCTTATTTCAGGTGATGAATTTTCATAATTGAGGCAATTTAGAAAAAATTCTTGTATTACAAAAAAAAAAATTAATAAAAAATGAAAAAAAAAAATTAAAGATAAAAACCTAAATTTTCTTGATTAAATTCACTGGCCAAATGCTCTCGCAAATACTTGATACAAGTCTTGTTTTGGATAAACTGAGGGTTGAAAGAAAAGATCCAGGGGTTCTTCTCCTTGAAACTTTGAAGGATTTTGTAGTTGGGATCATCCAAAGCACTATCGTTGAGGAGATTAATCTTGATGGTGTGTTTAGAAAGGGAGCTCTCCTCAGGGAAAGAGTATCTCTTTTTGTTTTTCGACTTTGAGAGAATTTTCACATGTTTTTTGGAGACGAGATCATCCAAGAAGTTCTCGCTCTCTTTGGTGTTGGTGTGGTAAGTTTTTTTGAAAAACACAACAAAATCACTTTCTAAAAAAAAAATTTTTTTAATAATATAATAAATAATGTATAAAAATAAAAAAATTGATGAAAAAAAAAAAATAAAAATTAAAAGTAGAATGGAAAAATTAAAATCAAAATAATGTAATTATCAATAAAAGATTACCGAAAAAGGCATAGTATGCTTGGGGCATTTCTTCTGGATTTTTGGGAGGCAAAATAAAAATGTGCTTCTTGGGTCCTGTTTCCTCTTCCTTCATTGCTTCCAGTACAACCGTGACCTTTTCGGAAAGATTTTTTTAAAAAAAATTAAATTAAAGTATAATAAAATTAAACTACTATTTATGATTTATTGATAATTTAAATTATTTATTTGTTTTATTGAAATTAATTTATTTAAAAAAATTTTGAAAAGATTTTTACATCAGGTCGTTTATAAACACTGTAAGATCTGGGCTGTAAAAAACTTTTTCTGTTCTTCCTACGAGCCTTCTCCTCCTTGGTGGAGGTGGGAGTGGTGGTGGAGGTGGAGGTGGGAGTGGAAAAAGGTTTCTCCCTCTCGTTGGTGGGAGAGAAGAATTTGTAGAGATCCTTCTCCCTCTTAGGGCGGGAAGGGGCGGAGGAAGTGGAGGTGGAAGAAGAAGTAGAAGGAGTGTTGTTAGAAGAAGAGGTATAAGATGTGTCTGAAAAAAAGATGGAAGAAGTGTTGTCGGAAGATTCACAAAGTTGTTTGCTGTGAGGATTGTCGACGTCGAGGGATTGTCTTTTGATATCTCCTGAAGAGAAAGCGGTTGGAAAGATACTGTCGGAGGAGTTCTTTTTGGCGAGGAGGGATCCCTTGTCAATTTCGTCGAGAGTGATGTTGGGGGTGCTGGTGGTAAAGTTGTGCAGATTGGGATTGCCTATCGTCACTTCCTCGTCGATTTTGATGTAGTTCTGTTGATTGCTGTTGAGGGGATTGAGATAGACCACCTCGTTGCCGTTTTTGTTGAGAGGGCTTTCTTTTATCACGATCACATTGCTATTTTTGGATTTGCTGTTGGGTGTCTCGTTGGATTGCCTGCTGCTATCTTCATCTTCTGAATTGAGAGGTGTCACTTCGGGTGTAATTTCAGGAGTGATGTCATTGGAGGAGAGGAGGGTATGTTTGTAGAAGGATTCTGTTTCTTTGGGGGAGAATCCTTCCTCATCTTTTGGATCGTCCATGAATTCTTCCCTCCTTCCTTCGATGAATACCCTCAATCTATCTTTCACGCATTCTATGCTGTTATTTGAGGATTTTTCCAATTTATCAAATTTTAGTTTGAAGATGGAATCATTGCTGTTTTCCCTTGAGCTTTCTCCTTGGCTTGAGATCTCTTCCCTTGTCAATTCTTCAGGGGTATTATATTTAAATTTTGAAAGAGGAGAATTTCCTGCACTGGAATTTGATTGCAATTTGGAATGGAATCCCAAACTCGAGTTTGAAATCATCATATTATCATCACAACTAGATAGGTGGTATTTCTCCTCTTTTTGTTTACCTATTTTCATATTTTGAAGAGGTGAAGATTTCCTATTAATTGTCGTTGTCTCATAATTCACATCCAATCTGCTTATTTCTGTTTTGCTTAATTTCTTCAAATCTTTTTTATTGGATTGTATCAAAAAATTGTTTCCATTTTTGTTCGGTGAAATTGATCTCGAATTCTCTTCACCATTTTTCTTCTTATCTTTTTTGGAAACAGCAACATTCGATTTGTTATCTCCTGATTTGAATTTCTGTTTTATTCTTTTGAATGGAGAGATTTTCTTTTCTGATTTTCCTTTGTGTCTTTTTTTTTTTTTTGAATAATGAGATGAATGGACCGAACAGTGAATTAGGATTAAACAAATTTTTAAATTTTATTTTTGAAGTGAGAATCTAAAGAAAATTTTTTTATATTCAATATTATTACCCTTCAGATATCAATATTTCTTCCATTGATTTGGATAAATTGTATATTTGCACCTTAATTTTTATTATCGAAAAGATTGATTGAAGAATATCTTGATTATCAGATAGATTTTGATATTTTTGAGTAAACTTGTTGAATTCTGTCAACAAAAATTCTAATCTTTCTTTATGATGAATAATCAATTTTAAATCCCTCTCTTTTGGTGTCAATACTTTGTGCTGCAAAGTAGATTTTTCAATCTGATGAAATTCATTAATCAATTCTTCAACCCTTTTCTTGTTCTCCTTTAATTCATCATCCATTTGGACTAATATCCCTTTTTTTTTTTAATATCTTTACATTAAAAAAAGAAAGATCTTCATTAAATATATGTTAAATTTTGGAATGTTAGCAATCTTATACATTTTCAAACATTGGGGAATGTTTATTAACCATTAAAATGTTGAGTTAACATATCTCCAATAGAAATTGAAAGAAAAATAATTTGAAAAAAAAAAAATTAACGTATTTCAAAATTAAAATTTTCAGGTTTCATCTTTTTGAACTGAAGATTTATTGAACCTATTTCAAAAAAACTATAAAGAACAATAGAACAATGGGAATCCCAAAAGTATTCAGAAACAATCAAAATTATTAAAAAAAATTATTTTTTACCAAAAACCAAATTAGTTTTTCAGATGGTTGAGTGAAAAATATCCATTAATAAATTTCCCTATAGAAGGAACATCAACTCCAGAATTTGGTCTAGATTTTTTTTTGAACTAAATTAGGCCAATATTAAAGAAATGATACTATATAATTTTATATAAAATTATGAAAGTAAATACTAATTACTCATATTATATAATTTAGATTATTTATATCTTGATATGAATGGAATAATCCATAATTGTACGCATCCAAAAGAAAATGATCCATCATATAGAGTGACTGAAGAAAAAATGATATTATCAATGTTCAATTATATAGATAAATTATTTCATGCAATAATGCCCAAAAAAGGATTTTTCATGGCAATAGATGGATGTGCACCTAGAGCAAAAATGAATCAACAAAGACAAAGAAGATTTAAAAGCGCATTGGAAGCAGAAAAAGCAAGAGAAGAAGCAATAAGAGACAATTTGGAAATACCAGATGAACCACCATTTGATTCAAATGTGATTACACCAGGAACAGAATTCATGGCAAGATTATCGAAATGCTTTCATTATTTCATTAGAAAGAAAATCAAAGAAGATCAGTCGTGGAAGAGAATAGAAATAATTTTTTCAGGGCATGAAGTACCCGGGGAAGGAGAACATAAGATCATGCAATTCATAAGAACAGTCAAGATGGGAAAAGATTACAATCCCAATCTCCGCCATTGCCTGTATGGTCTTGATGCTGATCTGATCATGTTGGGTTTGGTATCACATGAGCCAAACTTTTGTTTGTTAAGAGAAGAAGTGCTCACCACGCTAGGAAAGAAGAGAAGAAAAGATATCTTCAAGAAGGAAGAGTTTCATCTCCTATCCTTGACCTTATTGAGGGAATATTTCGAAAATGAATTTGTCAACATCTGGGATACCCAAATTCCTTTCCTCTTTGATTTTGAGAGGATAGTGGATGATTTCATTCTGATGGCTTTCTTCGTTGGTAACGATTTCTTGCCCAATCTGGAGATATTAGATATCAGCACGGGCGCCATCGATCTTCTCTTTGAGAACTACAAGAAATCCCTCCCCTTCATGTCGGATTATCTCACCAAGAAGGGCATCATCAACTGGAAGAATCTCGAGATCTTCCTCTCCAATCTCAAGCTCAAAGAGAAAGATATCATCGAGGAAAACGAAAAGATCAGAAAAGAAAAGAAGAAGCAGAGAGATGGAGAAGATGAGGGAGAGGTGGATTCAGAGGATGACGAGGAGGAGCTGGTGGACAAGATTGATCTTCAGCAGATCCTTCTCACCAATGATGAGGGTGATGATGTTGGCGAGGATCCTACTTGGAAGATCAACTACTACAGGAAGTTTGATTACCCCCTCATCGACAATAACTTTGTCAAGGAGATCACTTACAACTATTTAAAGGGTTTGCAGTGGGTCTTTCATTACTATGTCAATGGTTGTATCAGTTGGTAAAAAATATTTTGTTTTGTTTTTTGTTTTTATTCATCCATTTTCTCTTTATTGTTTTTTTTTTTCTTAAATGAAAATTTTTGTTTCTTTTGTTTTGTATTTTTTCTTAATTTAAATTTTTTTGTTCACTTTATTTTGTTTTTTTGTTTTTTAATTTATTGACAATCATTTTAATTCAAATTTTTTAATGATTCATTTTTCATGATGTTTTTTGGTTTTTTTTTATTTTTCATCAATCATTTTTTCTATTTTTTTTTATTTGTTTTATCAATTTGGTTTTTTTTAGGGAATGGTTTTATCCTTACCATTACTCACCTCTCATTTCTGATTTGAAGAATTTTTCAGGAATGAAAGGCCTCAACGATTTCGTGGAGGGAGCTCCCTTCCTCCCTTTCGACCAACTGTTGGGTGTTCTCCCTCCTCAAAGTAGATTCGCTTTGCCAAACTGTTATCGTACTTTAATGACATCCAATGATTCTCCTTTGATCAATTTGTAATTTTTTTTATTTTCTTTTTTATTTTTTAAATTGTTTTTTTATTATTTCATTTTTAATTTTTTTTATTATTTTCTTTTTTATTTTTTATCTTTATTTTTATTCATATTTTATTTTTTTTTATTTTTTTATTTTTTTCATTTTGTTTATTATTTTTTATTTTTTAAAATTTAAAGTTCATTTTTTAAATTTTCATCATTTCTATTATTTTTTTTCGACAGTTACCCAACAGACTTCAAAATAGACATGAACGGAAAAAAGAACAGCTGGGAAGGCATCGTTTTGATTCCTTTTTTCGATCAAAAGCTCCTCGTTCAAGAATCCAGCAAAGTCTATGGCCAGCTCAACGAAGAGGAAAAACTCAGAAACTCTTTTGGTGAAACTTTCATTTTCAAGTGGGACGTCAGTAACAATGAAACCATCCAATCTTCCCTTCCCAATATTTTTTCAAACATTGAATTTTGTCAAAGGTATTTCTTTTTTTTTTTAATTCTTTTTTGATTCTTTTTTTTTTTTTTTGAACTATTATTGAAATTTTTGCTTTTTTTTTTAATCTCTTTTTAATTTTTCATTTGGTTTTCATCATTCGCACAAACTGATTTTATTTTTTTTTTTGATTTTTAATGATTCATTTTGAATCATTTGATTTATTTGGTTTCATTGAATAATTTTTTGCATAAAATTTTTTACATAAAATGATCATTTTAAAATTTTTTTCATAAAATATCATAAAATTTTTTTACATAAAATGATAATTTTTTTCTGATATTTAATTAATTTTGTTTTTTTAAAATTCTCATTCTTTTTTTTTTTCTTAAACAAACAGCTCAAGAGAAGTGTTCGAGATGCCAGTGTTCATAAAAGAGCACGTGTTCACCCTCCACAAAGACACACGCACGCACCTCGAAGCCCCCAACCTCTTCCCCACCTTCCACCTCCTCAGTCACACCTGCTCAAACGAGAACATCGATCTCAAAGTCTTCTCCTTCCCCACCAAACAAAAGACTTGCACCCTCTTCATCCCTAGGTCTCCCCTTTCTCTCCCTAATTTACCCACTTTGCATTCTGCTTTGGAGGGTGACCAGGATAAGGAGGAGCTCCCCTTTTATGAGCAGGTCATGAATGACAAGAACCATTTGAGGAATTTGTCCAAGTTTTTGAAGAAGGAGGTCTATGTCAACTTTCCTTACCAACAACTTGGTATTTTTTTTTTTTTTGATTTAATCATTTTTTCACTTTTTTTTTTATTTAATTATTTTTCACAAAAATTTTTATTTCTAAGTACTTGGACAAAATTTAATCATTTTTTAGATTTTTTAATGCATATAAATTATTTTTATTGATTATTTTTCCATTAGTTTTAAAAAATTTATTTTGTTTAGATCAGAAATGAATTTATTTATTTATTTTTATCTCTAAATTTCTTTTAATAATTTTTAATTTAATTTTTTATTTATCTCATTGAAGGAAGAATCGCGGGATTTTCCACAAAGTACTGCGATGTTCTCTCTTCCAATCCCAGATTCATCAACGAGTTGGAAATAGAAGAGACCAACATGTGGTGTAAAATTTGTTCCAAAGTAGATGAGAAACTCCTCAGAAGAAAGGGTAAAATTCATTTTTTATTTTAAAAAATAAATTATTTTTATTGTTTTTAATTACATTTTTTTTTCAAAATTTTTTTAATTATTTTTTTTTCAAAAAGGTATCAATGTGGGCCCATTCCCAAAAAGTAAGGAGAGAATCGCTCCCGAAAAGAAAATCCACACCCTTGTCATGGTTCAGAAACTCAAGGGAATGAAACTCAACAGCGACGGAACAACCGAGTACGATTGGCACGAAAAAGCAAAGCCTTATCCTTTAGACTTGGTCGTTTTTAACACCGAAGTAAATAAAAAAAAAATTATAATATTTTTGATCTATTTTATTTATTTTTTATTTTTAATATTTTTATTTTTTTGATTAATTTATTTTTTATTTTTCACATAAATTTTAATTTTAATTTTATTATTTTATTTTATTTTAGATCAAGAAATTTGACCCAAGATACATCCGAAAAACTACACCTAGCACCATTCAAGAAATATTTCCTGTCCACCAACCCCTCATTGCGTACACCATGGAACACACTGGTGTGCCCGGAAAGATTGTTGGGTAAATATTTTTTACGAAATTTTGTTTTTAAAATTATTTTTATTTTTATTTTTAAGTATTTTTATTTTTATTTATTTTTATTTTTATTTTTATTTTTATTATTGTTTTTATTTTTATTTTTATTATGTTTTTTTATTTTATTAGATATGCTGACCAAAAAAAACTGGTGGTTCATTTGTTCCCTCAAAAGAGCCTTCCTCTCCAACACATTTTGCAGAATCAGGTCAAAGAGACCAAGTACTCCATGGACGACCTCGCTCGTATGTTTGACTTTACTTCCACAGCCATCTCCATTTTGACTGGTAAAATTTTTTTTTTTTAATTTTTATTTTTATTTTTTATTTTATTTTTTATTTTTTTTTTTTAATTTTTATTTTTATTTTTTATTTTATTTTTTATTTTTTTTTTATTTTTTTCCATTTCGAAAGTTTTATTTTTCACATTAAATAATTTTTTATTTTTATTTTTATTTATTTATTTATTCATTTTTATAGGATCCTTTTTCGTGGTGAATTCTAGGAATAGATCGGTCGACTTGGGTCTTGGTCTCAAATATTATTCGCAAGGAAAACAGAGGGACGGTTACTGCACCTACGACACCAACAACCTCCACTTGCGTGCTGGAAAAGGTATTGAAAAAAATAAAAAATAAAAATTTCCAATTAATTTTTTTATTTTGTTCATTTTTATTTCTTTTGATATTTTTTTTTAATGTTTAATTTTCAATTTTTTAATTTTTATTTTTTCTATTTTTATTTCTTTTATTTTCATATTTTTAATTTATTGTTTATTTTCATTTGTTTTTTAAATTTTTTTTTAATTTTTTTTTATTTTTATTTTATTTTTATTTTATTTACATTATTTTTTTATTTTTTATTTACATTATTTTTTATTTACATTTTTTTTTTCAAATACAGGAAGTTGGGCCTTTTATGACAGTGCAGTCCAACTGTTGAAAAGCTACAAAGAAAAGTTTCCAAGAGTGTTTGAGTTTTGCAAAAACTACAGCATAAACAATTCCCGCCCTAGTTCCCGCCAAATTTTCCCCAACGTTTCTTCACAGGAGGCCGACTTGGAACTCCAAAACATCCAAGTTTGGCTTTCCACTGCTCCTCACGCTTCTCATTCCCTTGTTGACATTGGCTCCTCTGTTTTGCATTCCCTCACTGTCTCCAAAATTGAACAGCTTGTCATTCAACACAACGAAAACAAAAAGCTCAGTAAAAAATTTTTTATTTTTTTTTTAATTTTTTTAATTTTATTTTTTTGATCATTTTTTTATTTTTTAATTTATTTTATTTTTTTAATTTTTTTTTTCATGATGATAAAATTGTATCATGATTTTTCGAAAATGAAATTTAAAAAATACAAGCATATACCTGAAAAAAAAAAAAAAACGAAACAAAAATTACTGTTTATTTCAATTGAAACTTTGTTTATTTTTAATTATTTATAGTCTTGTTTCTATTTATTTTTTATTTTTTTATTTCATTTAAATTTTTAAATTTTTTTTTTTTTTTCATTTTATAGTGATGCAAACACCAATGTTGGTTCATTTGATGGAGTCAGAGGTGAGAAAGCCAATCAGTGATCCCCTCACCTCCAACCCCAACATCTCTGCCTCTTCTTTCTTCCAGCTCGGAGACAGAGTCATCAATGTCATGGAAGACAGGGACACCCGCTTTGGTTGTGAAGGTGTTGGTAAGTCTTTTTTTTTATTTTTTATTCATTTTTTTATTTCTTTATTTCTATTTTTTATTTGATTTATTTTTATTTTTACTTTTATTTTTTATTTTCTAATTTTAATTCTCATTGTTTTTATCTTTTAAATTTTTATTTATTTTTTTTTATTTTTTTTAAAAAAATTACTTTTAATATTTTATTCATAAATATTTTGTTCTATTTTTTAAATTTTTTTTTCATTCTTTAATTTTTTGATTGATATTTTCAATTTTATTTTTATAAATTCTATTATTTTCAAAATTTCATTGAAGAATTTTTTTTTTTCTATTTTATTTTTCATTTTATTTTTCGTTTTATTTTTAAAATTTTTTGTTACTTTTAAATTTTTATACTTTTTTTCAGATTTCTAAACTTTCAATTTTTACCAAAATTTTTTTTTACAGTGATCGGAATTTGCCACAACGTGTTGATGGTGATGTGGGACGAAGAGTTCATCGGAGGATTATCAGACAGAGGATGCACAGGAGCACGTGTGGACGTCTCTGTTCTCTCCTCCACCGTTCTCAACCTCTCTCGTTTCTCAAATGGCTCCTCTTGGTCCAAATCTCCCCTCCCTGAAAATATCTCCTCCGTCCTTTTTTCTCACAAACCCTCCTCTTCCCCCTCCCCTAACAAACATGGTAAATACCTTTTTTTTTTGATATTTAAAATAATGTGATATTTATTAAATTCATTGTAAATATTAAAATTTATAATGAAATTTTTTTTACAAGAATTTAATATGCGCAATATAATTTGGATCAATTATTATATTTCAACAAATGATAATATATAAATTGATCATTGATTGAATATGATCATATTATCATTTGTATATGTTGATTGATCCATTCTTTGATATATTTACTAACAAATTTTCAATTTAACATAAAAAATTTTATGTTTTTTTTTTTTCTTGATTTTTTAGGAAACAACAGTAATACGGGAAGTCCTTTCTCTAAAAATCACAGCAGTAACCCTGGTAGTCCTTTGGGAGGGAACATTTCTTCTTTTGTTCGCCCCAACAATAACAACAATAATAACAATAACAATAATAACAATAACAATAATAACAATAACACTAACACTAATGTCATTAGTAACAACAACACTAATGTCATTAATAACAACAATAATAATAATAACAATAATAACACTAATACCAACGTTAATAACAATAATAAGAACATTAACAATAATACAAACAATAATGTAAATAAAAATTATAACATTAATAATAATATCAACACTAACATAAACAATAATCACACTCCTGTTCGTATTCTCCTAAACCCCAACCGAAATAACACTAACAACAATAACAATACTACCAATAATAACAATATTACCAATATTAACACTAATACCAATATTAACACTACTAATAATAACAAGAATAACAATTTTAACGTTAATAATAACACTAACCACACTTATAACAATCCTAGTCTCAATTTCAATGATCTCCACAAATTTATCAGCAACAACACCATTAACAACAACATCTTCAATAATTCTCACCTGAACAATCCTCCAGTTAATAACAACAGTAATAAAAATGTAAATATTTCTAACAACACAACTGAAGAAGGTAAAAGATTCTCTTTTTTTAACTTATTTTTTTTTTTTATATATTAAATAACTTTATTTTAATAAAACACAAGAAATTTTAGAAGGGCCGCCCATTCATAGCTTTTTTGCCAAAGAAACTCTAGAAGATAGCAACACAAACAATAAAAAGATAATAAAAAGTGATAACAATACTTTCAATCCTTTTTTTAATACAAACAATACCATCATTAATAATAACAACAACAGCAGTGATGAAGAAAACATTTACTTGAAAACTCAAAAGTTTACTCTTAAACTTCCCAGCAAGAACAATTCTTCTTCCAACCTTCCCAACACTAACAACAGCCCTTCCTTCAACCTTAGTGATACCAACAACAAACCCGTTAAAAATAAGAACTCTTCTCAACCCAAACTTCCTCCCAGAACCAACCTTTTAGACTTTTTTAAGAAGCAAGCCGAAATAGATCGTGAGAACAGTGAACTCTTAAAGAAAATCAAAAATAATCCTTCTGACACCCAAAATAAAGCTAATTAAATTTGAGATTATTAAAATCTTTACAACAGATATAAAATTTATAAATTAGATTTATTAATTTTTAAACTAAAATCAATGTGAGAAACACCTTGAATGATTTCTCCCAATGACAAAATATCAACATGGGGAGAAAAAAATTGAGAAACAGTCTTTTCATTCAAACCTCCAGATCCTTCTATCAAAAAGGAGTGGTTTTTGTACTCTTCCTTTAATTCTTTTGCAACCTTTTAAAAAAAAATGTTCATAAAAAAAAATAAAAAGTAGAAAATTGGGAAATGTTTACTTGATGTAACAATTTAGGCTCGAAATTGTCAAGCATGACAATGTCCGCACCAGATAAAATGGCTTCAATAGCATCTTTTTTGTTGGAAACCTCTACTTCTATTTTCACTGAGAAACCTCCTGCAGACCTTGCTTTCTTTACAGCATTAGTTATACTTCCTAAAAAAGAAGTTTTAATAATTAATAAAAGAATTATAATTTACCAGTAGACCAGATGTGATTGTCTTTTAGCATGATCATTGAAGACAAATCGTATCTGTGGCTGTCACAACCTCCTACTATGGACCCATATTTCTCCACTATTCTGAATCCTGGCGTTGTTTTTCTGGTTGCTGCTAACAAACCCTTTTAAAAATAAATGAAAATTAGAGAATATTTAAATTTCTTTTTAAAAATTAATTACTTTGTATCCTTCTTTATTGGCCAATTCTCTTAGTCTCCTTGCCTTGGTAGCAATACCACTAGCTCTTGCTATAAGATTTAGACAAACTCTTTCTCCTAACAAAAGATCCTTTGCTTTTCCTTTTTTTATTGTATCGAAAATTAAATTTATTTCTCTGAATGAAAGATTGAATTGATTTTACCCTTAACTATTGCAACAGTTATTCTTTCTCCTTTTTTTACTTCTGTAAATACTCCTTCTTTCACCTTCCATTCAATTGTACAATTTAGATATTTTAATATATCATTCACGAATGGAACCCCTGCCAAAACTCCACTTTGTTTTTGATATAATGAGGCTGAGTGATAATGAGATATTAAAAATAAAATTTACAGAAAAATTATTGTGTCTTTCAATTTACCTTCTTCTTGTTTATCTCCAACAACAAATCCAGAATAATCAAATGATGGCAAATCCTCCTTCAACCATTCTTGAATGCTATTTCTCCATGATGGACATATCAAACCCGAATAATCATAATTGTTGTCCATTTTGTAACGATTTTTTTTTTTTTTTTTCAATTAGCTTTTTTTTTTTGAGAAAGTGAATTCTCTTTTTGTTTTTTCAGCAAATTTTTTTGCTTTGCCATTTATTAAAGTAAAAAACCAACCAAGATCTTTTCTTCAATTTTTGTTTAAATGAATGTACGCCCCATGTTATATGCGACGCCAAACAGTGTTTTAATTATCAAATAAAAATTAATTTCTTCAACAAAAAGTAAGATCTTTTCTTCAATTTTTTTTCAAGAATCTACCATGGTAAATTTGTTCACAAAGAAATATTTAAAAAAATTGGTTTGATATGTCAGATAAAGAATTGTCAGTAAAAGCTTTCAATAATGCAAACAATGATTTTGTGGATGAGAATTATAATGAAGCATTAGAAAATTATAATTTAGCAATACAATTTAATAAAGAAATTCCTGAATATTATATCAAGAGATCAGCTTGTCATTTGGTATTGCAAAACATTATATTAATAAACAAGAATGATTAAATTATAAAGAAATTATCGAATCTATTAGATTCATTGGAAGATATAAACATTGCTATCAAATTAGATGACAAAGATTTTAAATCATGGTCAAGAAAAGGTATCATATTGTTTGAATTTGGAGAATTTGAAAGTTCCAAAAAAGCATTTGAAAAAGCTATCGAATTGAATCCTTCACAAAAGATAAATCATACTTGGAAGAGAAAATGTGAATCTGAAATACAAGATTCTGATGAAATTATTTAATAAAATTTGTATACAAACCAACCATTTTATTATGCATAGAATGAAAATATATTTTTATTTGAATTCAATAAATAATAAATTAGAATACTTCTGTTTCCTTTAATAGTTTTATTTTAACTTCCATTTCATCCAGCTTTGAATAACAAGATAGCAATATCTCCATAATAAAAATGAATGAAGGATTTGGATTCATGGGTAACAAATGAACCAAAATTTCTTCCAACAATACAATGCCAATAAGGTTGATATTTTTCATCAAAAAATTTTTTAATTTGTTCTGCAACAACTCTTTCTTCACTTCCTTCTTTACTTGCTTTCTCAATGGCTTGTTGGGAAATCTCAATTGCATCATTTTTCATCGATTCTTCCATATCAATTACCTTTATTTTGATTTCTCTCTTCTCCATTATTATAATAATTTACAATTTTTTTTTTATTTTATTTTATTTATTTTCTATTTATAAATAAAGATGGATTTATTTTAATCTTTCACAAATCAATTTTCTTTACAACAAATCTTAATCTATCTCACTAAAAATATTCCCTTTAAACTTAAGTACAAAATGATGGTGATGGATCCTCCAATAACAAAAGTGGCAACTGGAATAAAAAAGTTACAAAGAGAAATCAATTAAAAATGTAATTAATTAATGAAAAAACTTACTCCTAATTCATTCAGTTATTATTTAAAAAAATAAATTTCAATTTTGTTTCTAGAAAGTTATTAAATTGTTACCATGATACAAGGATTTTAAAGATGGTAGTCCAGTTGATTTGTTTCATGTCTTCAAATGAAGTTAAAGAAGTACCTGTAACACTTCCTACAAGAGTATGAGTGGTAGAGATAGGTATTCCCAACACTGTTGCAGTTAGAACTGTTATGCTCCTATAAATAAAAATAAAAAATATAATAAAAAATAAAAAAATAAAAAAATGAAATAAGAAAATAAAATAAAATAAAAATGAAAAAAATTTTAAAATAAAAATGGGAGTGAGTAAAATATACGCAGAAAGTTGCGCACAATAACCCCTAGAGTAAGTCAAAGGCACAATGTTTTCTCCAACAGTTTCAATAACTCTATGTCCCAAAGTTGCTTTAATGAACAAGGTAGTTTTAAAAAAAATTATTTTAAAAAATTTGAAATAATTAAAAATTAAAAAAAAATATTGAATGTAAAAACATAAAAATTATTAGGTTACCCAAACCGAGAATGAGAGCAGCACCAGCGAGCAAGAAGATCCACCAAGGAGTAGACAAACTTGCGTAATAATTTCCGTTTTTCCAAAACTCATAGACAATGTCGAATGGCCCTATTGCATTACCTATATCATTTGACCCATGGGCAAAAGCGACACTTTTATTTTGAAGTAAATATATTCAAATTAAATAAGAAAAAAGAAATAATTTCAAAAAAAATTGTTATTTAAATAATTACTTTTATTTAAATAATTACTTTTGTTTTTATTTTTTAAATAAAATAAAATTATTTTATTTTACCTGGCAGCAGTAATAACCATCATGGGGATGAACATTCTTTGAGCAGGTTGTTGATTTTTGATCATGATGTGATCTTTATTGTTTAAATCAACTTTGTTGATAGTACTGTTGTTGTCACTATTGTCATCTTCGTTATTTTCTTCGTCTGTTTCCAAATTGTTTTCGTCTTTGTCATTGAGTAAGATGTGCTCGTTGTTTGCGTTGTTTAACCATCCCATGAAATATCTCAATATGATGAATTCTACAACCAAAAATATCACTACAAATAATCCTACTGATATTACTGGTGCCACCTTTATGGAAAAAGAAATAAAAATAAAAAATAATTGAAATTTAAAAATTGATAAAATAAAAAATTTAAAACTTAAAATAAAAATAATTCAAAACTAAAAATAAAAATTAATTTTAAAAAAAAATTTAAAAAAAAAATTTTTAAAGAAAAAAAAGTGTACCCAAGGCAATTTAATCCAGTCAAATGGTATTTGTTTCTTCTCCTTCACGATGACAAAAGAGGTGATCATCGCAATGGTGAAGGAGGTAAAGAAAGAAAATGAACGCCTCGCTCTTTTCTATTCAAAAAGTTTGTAAGAAAAGAAAAGAAAAAAATTAAAATTAGAAAAAAATGAAGTGAAAAAAAATTAAAATGAAAAGAAAAAGTTTTACAGTGGAATCAGGACAATCTACTACCAATTTTCTAACAATGAATGTAAAAATAAAACTGATTGCACAACCCATCAACGGGGAAACCAACCAACCTACCATAGTCTTGACAATAGTGGGATGATTGATAGCTGACCATCCTTTTTCAACCTTGAAAGGTGGTAAAAATTAAAACAATAAAAAGAAGAGTAAAGTCAGAGGAGTAATTAGAGGAAATATTATTTCCTTTTGGTTTTTGGTTTTAATTATTTTTCTTTTTACCAGTCCAAAACTTAAAATTCCTCCTACGATGGTATGTGTTGTTGATACTGGTAATTTTAAGAAAGTTGCCAACAATAACCATACTGATGCTGCTATAGATGCACAAAACATTCCCAATGCGAATAATTGGGGATCAGTGTTGAAATAAGAGGGATTGACAATAGAACTCTTCAATGTATCTTTAAGTGGAAAATATAAATTTAAAATATTTTAAAATGGACCAAAAATGGACTGAAGATGGACCATTTGAATAAAAAGTAGAATAATACTTTAAAGGTTACCTGAAACATATCTTCCCAATAATATCACTCCCAAAAATTCGAATATACCAGCTAATATCACAGCTGTTCGCAATCTCAATGCTTTTGAACCAACTGATAACATTAATAATGTGATATTCCGAAATAAATTAATTTCCAAAGAATTTTACCAGATGTCCCTTTAATGATTTTCATTGAAATATAAATATTTCTTCCCTTTATTCTTTATAAATCAAAATTACCCAATGCATTTGCTGTTTTTGTATTATATTAGATTCAAGATTGAAAGATATTGTTTTCTTTGTTTACCCAAATCATTTGCACCCACAGTATAAGCCATGAACAATGCAACTAAACTGGCAGGATAAATAATAGCATCTTGAAATGTCATATTGGTATAATGATTTCAATTTTTTTTATTTTTATTTATTAAAAAACATCAAAATAAAATTATCTTTTTTACAAATCTCATTTTTAATCAAAATTCTTATTTATTAATAGATAAAGAACTATTGATTCCAAATTCATCATAAATATCATTCTCTTGATAAACTTCGGGAAGATCAGAAGAGTTGATTGTACCAATGGTGTGTTCAGCATGGATATATTCATAATTGAAATCTAAAAAAATTTAAACAAAATAATTAAAAATAAAAAATAAAAAATAAAAAAAAAAAAATAAAAAATAAGAAATAAAAAATAAAAAATAAAAAATAAAAAATAAAAAATAAAAAATAAGAAATAAAAATAAAAAATAAAAAATAAAAAATAAAAAATTTGAAATAAAAAATTTGAAATAAAAAATAAAAAATAAAAAATANAAAATTTAGGCAAAGCGGGAGGAGATTACAAAGACAGAATTTTCGAGGCAACATACAGCTGGGTGTTAGGAGGTCTCGCAGGCAACATCGTCAACAAATGCAAAGACGAACTCATTCAAACTTCCATGCAAAGAACTTTGTTTTCTTGCTTCATTTACTTTGAAGTAAATTTTTTTATTTATTTTTATTTATTTTTTTAATTATATTTTTGAATTTTAATCATTTTTAATTTTTTTTAAATTGTATTTATTTTTAATTTTTTTTTTTTAATTTTTTTATTTTTTAATTTTTTATTAAATTGTATTTTAAAAGGTGGATGATGGAACCACAAAATTCGAGCAAGGAGAATATCACTCATTGAAAGTCGTCAACGGGAATCTTATCATTGTAGCAAAGAAAGATTCTCCCTTCACTTATCACACCTATGTCGGTTCTAAAATCGAGAAAATATTGTATAAAAAAAAATTGTTTTTATTTTTTTCTTTATTTTATTTTTTACTTGTTATATTCTTTTATTTTCGAAAAGATTTTTTATAAATCATTTTTTGATTAAAAATATATTTTATTTTTATTAAAAATATATTTTTATTTTTATTTAAAATATTTTTTATAAATAATTTTTTATTTTTTATTTTTATAATTTTTTATTTTTAATTTTGGTATTTTTATTTTTGTTAATTTTTATTATTATTTATTTAAATAATTAATTTTGTTTTTCAACTTATAATATTCTGATTCTTTCGTTTTTATTTTTCAAAGGTTGTCTGCCGACCCAAACACAATCTTGCCTTTGGCGCTCGAAAGAAATCAAAGAGATTTTGAAAAGGAAAGAGATGAAAACCTCAAGAAAATTCAAAGCGCTGTGGGTTCTCAATACATGTGGCAATTTGAAGTTCTCAATCCTATCGCCTTGAGTAAAATTTTTAATTTTTGTTTCAAATCAGTTTATTTCCAAAATTTTTATTTTATTTTTTATTTTTTATTTTTTATTTTTTGTTTTTTATTTTTTATTTTTTATTTTATTTTTTATTTTTTATTTTTATTTTATTTTTTATTTTTTATTTTTTATTTTTTATTTTTTATTTTTTNTCTTTTTTATTGGATTGTATCAAAAAATTGTTTCCATTTTTGTTCGGTGAAATTGATCTCGAATTCTCTTCACCATTGCTCTCCTGTTTTCTTGTACTCCATTGTATCCAACTAAGTTCAAAATGGATTTTATTTTCTCTTTGGTCTGAAAAACGAATCTGATCTGTTCTCTGAAAAAATAATCAGTAATGTTGATAAAAAAAAAAATTAAATTTAACATTATGAACACCAAAATAATTTACGAATTAATTTAAAAAAATACAAACAACGATATTGGCGATATTTGTTGCAAATATAATATATTTACTAATTGTATTGGAAATTCATATTTTTAATTTTTTTAAATAATTTTTTCTAATGATCAATATGTCGACATATAATTATGTAGATTCAATTATTTGTTGAATCCAATAATTCTGAAGATTAGATTTTTTCAAATTTACTACGTAAATTTATTTCAGATCTTATTATAATTATAAAATAACATTCATAAAGAAATAGAAACCTTTGCATTTTATAGTAAATTTTATTGTCATCTGTTGCGATCAATATTGAGCTGTATGATGGCGATATAGCGACAACTTTCCCATCAAAATCTCCAAATTCTTTTCCTTGTTCCCCATATTCTCCCCAACTAGTAAACTGTAACTCAATGCAAGATCATTCATTTTCCAAATGAAATTTTAAGTAATTTTACCTTTCCTTCTTTATTTATGGCATATGTTGTATAGGAGATGGATGATGTGCAAGGGATTCGTTCAATCAATTCTTTTGTTAATTTGAATTCACCATTTTGGAAATAATCCTCGTAAGAAGACATTTTTTTTTTTAAAAATCATCCTAAAAATGATTGGCGCTTATATTTTCAAATATTTTGAATTTAAACTCATAAATGTTGGAGATGTTGAATTAACAGTTTCAGTTTAAATAAAAAAAAAATGAGTAACTTTTTTTTGAATATTTTCGCTTTTGTTCATTATTTATACTTATATCTAGATAATCATCATATCATTATCCAAATACAAGGTAAGATTAATTAAATAAAAATGAAAATTAGAAAGAAAATTAAAATTAATTAATTTTTTCAAGGAAACAATCCACCCCAAAATACATTGCAATATCATCAACAATATCAAAATACTGTACAATTTCCACCAGGAAACTATCCTCCTCAACAATATCCCCCTTTAAATACAGGATATCCTCCAATTAATTATCCTCAAAGCAATCAATATCCAAATCAAAATACATCAGGTCAATATCCACCCCAAACTAATCAATATCCTCCTCAATATCCAGGGCTTCAACTACAAGGACAGTATCCACCCCAAACTAGTCAATACCCTCCTCTAACCAATCAATATCCCCCACAACACCAACAATATCCTCCTCTAAACACTTCTCCACAACAAGGACAGTATCCTCCACAACAAACCACTCCTCAAATCCCTTCCCAAACTCCTTACCCTCCAAGCAATTCCCCAACACCTTCACAACAATCTCTAAACACTTCTCCACAATATCCTCCTCTAAACACTTCTCCACAACAACCTTTAAATACATCTCCTCAATATCCCCCTCTAAATACCAACCAATATCCCCCTCAACAACAACAAGGACAATATCCTCCTCTAAACACTTCTCCTCAACAAGGACAGTATCCTCCACAACAAATCACTCCCCCAACTCATACTCAAACTCCTTACCCTCCAAGCAATTCCCCAACACCTTCTCCACAACAATCTCTAAACACTTCTCCACAATATCCTCCTCTAAACACTTCTCCACAACAACCTTTAAATACCAACCAATATCACCCACAACAACAACAACAAGGACAATACCCTCCTCTCAACACTTCTCCACAATATCCTCCTCTCAACACTTCTCCACAACAATCTTTAAATACATCTCTAAATACCAACCAATATCCCCCTCAACAACAACAAGGACAATACCCTCCTCTAAACACTTCTCCACAACCCCAAGAGCAAGTACACCAACAACAACAAGGCTTGTACCCTCCTCAAAACTCAAAAGGACAGTTTCCACCTCAAGGTTACAACCTCCAAGTCAACACTTTTGTTCCGACCTATCCTCAACAAGGTCTTCAACCTCCTCCCCAGATGATTCAAACAAGAAGTAACAAAAAAAAATTTTTTGTTTATTGTTTTTTTTGAAAATATTTTTAAAATTAACCAAAAATTAATCCCCTTTTAATTAAATTTATTTCAAATTTTTTTAAAAAAATTTCTTTTAATAGACAAATCCATTTCCCCCCTCAGTGACAAACTCCCTTTGAACTTGCAAAGAAATCAAAGAGACTTTGAAAAGGAAAGAGACGAAAATCTCAATAAGATCCAAAACGCTGTTGGGACCCAGTACAAGTGGACTTTTGACGTGATTGATCCTTTGGGTTTAAGTAAATAGTTTTGTTTTATTTTTTATTTATTTTTTATTTTTTATTATTCATTTTTCATTTTTTATTTTTTATTTAATATTTTTTATTTATTTTTTTAAAAAAAATTTAGGCAAAGCGGGAGGAGATTACAAAGACAGAATTTTCGAGGCAACATACAGCTGGGTGTTAGGAGGTCTC
>JAMYWO010000146.1:0-28711 GCA_024220525.1 Cochliopodium minus
AAAATAAAAAATAAAAAATAAAAAATGAAAAATAAAAAATAAAAAATAAAAAATAAAAAATAAAAAATAAAAAATAATTAAAAAATTTCCAAAAAAGGAATAAGCAAAAGAGAGAATATAAAATAAATTTATAAAATAAAATAAAATAAAAAAAATTTGTACTTTTTCAAAGCAACTTTCAAAGCATAGGTGAAGAGACCTCTAATGATAGCAGGGGAGGCAGAAACTTTGGCGAACAAACCTGCATAAAACTTGTTCAACAAAGTAGGAACAGTGAAAAGAACGGTAGGTTTCACCTCTTGCAAGTTGTTCATGATTGATTTGATGTCATCAACCTATTATTCCAAATTTTTTTTAAATTTTTTTTTAAAATTATTATTAATTATTTTCCATTTAATTTTTTTTTTTCATTTTCTTTTTATTTTTTTTAATTTTATTTTTCTTTTTTGTGATCAATTTTAAATCAATTTTAAATTATTTTTTAATTTTATTTTTCCATTTTTAAAATTAATTTTAAATTATTTTTAATTTTTATTTTTTATTTCTTAATTTTTAATTTTTTAATTTTTAATTTATTAATTTTGAATTTTTACCAAAGAAATGGTAGAACCCAAGTTGATGAGAGTGTGCAACTCTGCAGTTTGTCCATAACAATGTGCCCAAGGCAAGAAACAAAGGGAAACGTCTCCTTCTTGGAGAACATCCAGCTTCTTAATGGAATTTACATTTGACATTACATTTTTGTGAGTTAGTTCCACTCCTTTAGGTCTTCCTATTAAAAAAAATAAGAAATAAAAAATAAAATAAAAAATTTAAAGAAACAAAAATTTGGTTTAATTTCAAAAAGAAATTTTAATTGAAATAAAATTATGAAAGTAAGATTTATTTAATTATATGAATATTTTCATTGATAAAATAACAAATTTAATAATTTTAAAACAAATGATAATAACAAAAAACAATTTTAAAAATAATTTTTTTTAAATAAAAAATATAAAGCTTTTAATTAATATGATTATTATACTACATATGCAAATAATTAAATAAATTAAAATTAAAAGTTCAAAAAAATTTTTATACCTGTTGTACCAGAAGTATAAATGAGATTAGCGCTGAAATCTTCGTTGAATCCACTTTCACGCAAACCCTTAGAAAGGTCTGTTTCTTGCTCTGCATTCTTGAGGTGGCTGGCAAAAGAGTGGGATGCCTCAAAAGGTGCTTCTAAACAAATGATATGTTCCAAGTTTTTAAGTTCTCCTTTAAATTGTTTTATTTCGTCATAGATCTTTGTCTTTGATACTATCAACACTTTTGAATCACTATTTTCTAAGATATATCTCCATTCTGATACTCTTTGTGCTTCGTACATTGGTACCCATACAGCTCCTATAAATTAAAAAAATTTAAAATTATCACGGAGATTTCAAATTTGCTTATTAAGAATTTATGAGATTTCTTTTAATAATGTTAAAATAGAACTATATTTCTTGATTATAATGAGTTCATATGTTTATTTTATATTTTTTTTTTTTTACCGGAAGAATATGCTCCATATGCTCCAACAGCCCAATCAACACTATTATTTCCAATTATTGATACTTTATCATTTGATTTTATTCCTAAATAAATCAAAGATTTTGTTAGGATTAAAAAATTATATTTTTTTTATTTTATATTTTCACCCATTTTTTTGAGAGCTGTTTTGAAATGCTTCACTTTATTTCCAAAATCTTTATATGTCAAGGATCTCCATTTCAAATTGGAATCTCTAAAGTTGAAAATCTTCTTATCAGGGTTATGGGTGATAGAATTTTCGAGAGATTCGACCAAATCTCTTGCTTCTTGATTAGAAGAAGAATTTGGGACAGTGCTCATGAATTTTTTGTTCAAGATAAATAAATTTTTCTTTTTATTGAAGAATATATTTTTCATTTTTTATTTTTTTTTTTCAAATTTCTTCGTTACAAATTTGTCAGATCATTTTTCATAACAATCAAAGCAAATTTATTTGATTTCTTTGGTTCAAAATTGATTTTAATAAAGTAACACATTTTTTTTTTTTTCTCATTTTCTTTTTAAAAAACCTTTGATTAGAGAAAATCAAAAATCTCATCAGCAGATACAGTCTGGCAGTCGACATCTAAAGTATTGGTTAAACGTTCAAGGTATCTATCTTCGCCATCAATAAGCAAAGTGAGAGAACAACCTCTGGAGTTTGAGATACGAGAAACACGGCCAGATCTGTTGACATAATCCTCGGTGGTGGGAGGTAAATCAAAGTTGACAACGAGATTGATGTCAGAAAAATCAAACCCACGTTCAAAAAAGCCATGACCAGAAGAAATGATCATGGAAAGTTTTTTGCTTTTGAAACTGTCGATGATTTCTTTTTGTTGGCTCGATTTGAGCTTTTCATTGAACAACCCTACTTTGCTGATGTTTTCAGACTTGGAAAGTGCGTTGTGGATGTGTTTGGCTTGTGAAAGAGAAGAAACGTAAACGATAGAGGTGACGTCTTTGTCAAGGATGGATTGGATGACTTTGACCTTCTCCGTTTGTTTGGTTATTACGTTCAAATGAGAAATCTCCCTAGAAATGAGCTCATTCTTTTCTGCCAGACTGTATTCATATAAATTGTCGGATGATTCAAACTCTGATCTCTCTTCGCTGTTGCTGCTTGTTTCTGAAGCAAAAGAGAGATTGTCTTTGCAAATTTCCTTCATCAAATCTTTAATTCTGTTCTTTTTAACTCTATGTAATGTGGTGCTCGAAAAAATGAATTGACAAAAGCGTTGGTTTTGATGGATGAGAAGAGATGAAAGCACTTCTTTGAAATCTTCCAAGAAAAGATTGCTGATCAACAAATCAGATTCATCAACGATACAGTGAAAAACATCCTTTGTTTTGATGATAGATCTGCAGATGAGTTCTCTTACGACACTAGGAACAGAGATGACAACATCTACTTCTCCAGATCTAATAATAGATGAATCCTCACCAAGATGGGTTTCTCCCTTTGCTACATAGCACCTTAAGTTTGTTTTGGAGGAGATCTTTTTAAACTCACTTTCAATCTGTGAACAAAGATGGAGACTAGAAGTCAAAACGACAACCCTGCAAATCTTTTTCTCCATTCTTTCTTTCTCTATTGTGTTTTGTCTCTCTAATCTCTCCACAATAGGAATCAAGTAAGCACCAGTCTTCCCACTACCTCCAAAAGATTGAAATACAGTGTGTTTCCCAGTTACAATCGCAGGAAAGACTTCATTTTGTATCTCAGTCATGGTATCGAATCCTGCTTCTTCAAAAGATAACTGGATTTTATGGGACAGATGAGAAAAGAAATCAGAGTTCTCTTTCAAACTGTGAAATTTTTCTTTGGAATACTGGGGTATCACGTTGGAAGTGTGTGACGAAGAAATTTTGTTTGCTTTTTTGGACTGATCTATCAACCAATAATCAGGTACTTCTTGCCCATGTTTCAAGATTAGAATGTCCGAAAACTCGTATGGATCAACGATAACGATTTTCTCTTCTGACAAAACTTTGATGACATTTTCTGGATCGATGATTCTCTTCAACTGAAAGCTTGAAAGTTGGTTGGCAACTGCAGTTATGTTAGAAGGCAAGTTTGGCTCTGTTTTTGACCAGTAAACAATTTTTTCAAAGATTGTTTCTACTTCTGAAGAGGCAGTATCGGAAATTTGGTCAGAAAGGAGAGATTTCTTCGATGGTCTCTCCCAAGAAAAGAGAAAATTGTTTGCCTTCTTTTGGTGACTTTCCTTCAACAAGGTGTAGTCATAATGAGAACAAACGAGGCACTTTTTGATCCACTTCTGCTCCAACAGTTTATCTACTACCAGCTGTCCTTTGATGTTCTCTTTAACTATACATATGGGCAAGATGGAATTCTTGAAAGTTTGTTTGGCTTTTGGCAACCCTGTTTGTTTTTCGATCCACTGCTTGGTTTTTTCGACAATACGATCAAGATGTTCACTCTCCTTGAATTGATCATCATAATCTATTCTACGAAATGAAGATCTGTAATCTTGTTCTATGGTAAACACTTTTCTTTGAAAGTCTTTCTTTGTTTTGTTCAAGAGGTTTAAGCAATCATCCAAAGTGAAGGGAGTATTAGATCTTTGTTCAACATAAAACTTGTTTTCTGAATTCTCCTGTATGCTCGATTTTTGAGAAGAAAGATCAATCAAAGTAAAGCCACTCATCTTCTCTAAACTCTCCAACTCCTTTTTGTTCTTGATTTGATCGCTATCATATATTATACATCTCTTTTGGTTGGGATAGAGGTTAGTGCCACAAGCATCGAGCACGTCTTGAACAGTGACCTTACATTTGAGATAAACCTTTCCTTCGAACTGGGTATACTTGATCTTCTTCATGTTAGTTTGACAACAATTACATTTAGCTGATTCCGCTAGATTTCTATTAAAGTTGAAGAAAACGATTCCCATCTTCTTGTCCTTTATTTCGTTGTAGATCAACTGATGGGTCAAAGGATGTTTTATTCCATCTTTCAATAAACTACCCAAATGAACGAATATTGCGTGAGATCTTGCATCCAACCCCCTTGTAATCAAAGATCTGTCTCTATTAGATAACTTTGGCTTTAGTTCTTTCTTTACATTGTTGGGTTTTGTTTCTGTAACTTTTTGGGGTTTCTTCTCTTTTTTGGGAGCCAATTCTGGAACTGTTTTGACAGGTGTTGTTTTAAAGGGCGTGGTTATTGTGGGTAATGTTTGGACAGGGGATGGCTTTGGAATGATAAGTTTCCCACAAATGGATTCATGTGAATACAATTCACCATAAGATAAAAATGTTGTTCCACAACTGCATTTTATGATGGGTTTTATTGGTTGAGATGTTGGTGGATTTCCATTGCAATTTGATTCATGTGAAAATTTCTCACCAAATGTCAAAAAGGTGGTGCTGCATTTTACACATTTGATGGTATTTGATTGTTGAATGGGTGTATTTTTTATTGGTGATGTTTGGATGGGTGTTGGTTGTATTGGTCTATTCAAAATAGATGATAATCCTTTGCAATTTGATTCATGTGTAAATTTTTGTCCAAATGTTGAGAAACTCATATTACATTTTGTACATTTTACATTTGATGGACCATTTGTTGTAATATTCGTTGTTGGAATATTATTAGTAATTGTTCTCGTTGGTATAGATGAATTTATTGGTGTTGTTTGAGTTGTGGGTGGAGATCCAGTGCATTTTGGTTCATGAGAAAAAAGTTGTCCAATTGTTGGTAAATCAGCCTTGCATTTCTTGCATGTATATGTTTTTTTGCTCATCTCTTTTACTGTATATATTCTATCAAATTTTTTTTATATATTTTAAAATTTCAAGAGATTTGAAGTGTTCATTTTTCCATAAACAAGCGATTTGCGAATACAAAGATGATTCTATCCCCATTAAGGATAATTTGAAATTTATTGTTGAATTCAAAAAAATGAAAAAATAAAAAAAAATTGAAGTAAAAATAGTAAATATCAAAGAGCTTGTATGAATAATGAAACAAACATTTGATAATTGGAAGACACGCAAAATTAAGATAGGTGATAGTGTTAGATGTATTTCATACGATGATTCTTCAAAATTCGCATATATGGGATGTGAGGTGAATATGTAGATTAATTTAGCCATTTTGGTTTATTTAAACCTTTTTTTTTTTTTTTTGAAAGGATGGGCGCATAAAAATATTTAATATAAAGGCCGAAAAAGTGGAGAACATAATTAATGCTCATAATGATTGTATAAGACATATAGACTTGTATAAACAGTGGATAATAACCTCCTCAAACGATAAAAGCATAAAGATATTCTCTAAAAGCAATAATACATTAGTGGCTACATTATTAGGACATACCAATTCTGTTCCTACATTTACAACATTCAAATTATTCAATCAGAAATCCATAATAAGCTTCATATTGTGCTTAAAATATAAATATCAGAATGGAATGAATGGTTTTTGTAAATCAAATTATCCTGTTCCAAAGGTGATAGTCAGAAAGATTTCTGAATTCTCAAAAATTGATTATCTTGCAAGTGGATCATATGATAACACGATAAAAAGTAACAATCCACCTTCCATAAAAAAAAAAACATAAAATAAGCAAAAAAAAATAAATATTGAACATATTATTCCATCCAATTCAAATTCATTGAACATATTATAAATAAAACTGTATAAAATCTTATTCATTGAACATATTATAAATAAAGCTCAATCATCTTTACCAAAATATTTAAATATTGAATTACTCCAAGCCATATTTATTCTTGATCAAATTTATTTTCATTATATAAAGTATGGAATTTGGAGGATTTTTGTTGTCTACAATCATGGGTTGCACATAATGGAATCATCAGAGCATTATACAGTATTGATAACAAATATTTGGTGAGTGGATCCTATGACAAGAAGATCAAGGTAAATTCAATCTCCTCGAACGTTCCTCCAAATTTTTTTAATTTCCTATTATAATGAAATTTTAAACTGATCAAAATTTTTTTTTTGAATATAAAAACAAAGGTTTGGGATATCGAAAAACTTGTAAATACAAACGATCATGAGAATAGCTTGATTCACGCTCTTGAACTACATAAGGGACCCATCTTTTGTTTTGCGAGACACAAAAACTTATTTTTTAGTGGATCCAAAGACAAAAGGATTGTAATGTAAGTCTTTTTTTAATTTTTTTTTTTGTTTTTGAAAAAGAATACATTTTTAATAAATAAAAAGTTATGAAATAGCTCAAGATTTTAGAGTTTTCCAAGTGATTAAAAAAGGTGATAAAATTTGTCTTCCTCTTTTTCAATTGTTAATTAACTTGTTTTTTTTTTATTTAGCTCATAATTCTTGGGTTTGGAGCATTAACGTTTTAAGTTCCAAGACTTTTTATACCACTTCTGCGGATAAAACCATCAAAATTTGGAAGAGAAAAAAGAAAAAACCCACTCAAAAGTTTTCTTCTGTTGATTCCCTTTGCTCTCACAAGGACCAGGTCTTTTGTATCGCTCCCTTGAACAAAACCAAATTCATCACTGGTTCTTTTGACAAAACTTTAAGGGTATGGAAGAAGTTGGGAAAGAATCAAAAGAAAAAAGTTTTATTGAAAAAATAATTTATTAAAAGATCTTGATTTATGTTTGAATTTATTTTATATTTCTTTCAATTATGAAAAGTTACAACAGCAAAGGAACTGAAGCAAATACAATTTTTGAACTATTCATTAAAAATGATTACCAAATTTAACACATTCCAAAATTGAGGCTGGTAACTTTATTCAGAAAGGATAAAAAATTGTAAAAAAATTTTTATCATTTAATAAATTTGGAGTATTATTCATCTCAAATCAAAGAGTTTAATGTTATTGAAAATCAATTTTTTTTTTTTCCTTGAATAACTCTTGAAATTTTTTGAATCAATTTAATTAAACGAAGAAAGCAAAATTTTTTAATTCTCAATAATTATTAAAAATAATTAAATAAAATTGAGACCAAATTTTTTTTATTTTTCTAAATTTAGAAATGGATCAATTAGCAATTGCAATTTACGATAATCAAAGCAAAAATGAAGAGGAATTGTATTTTTTAGAAGGAGATCTTCTCATAATCAAGAGATCACAAGATGAATTCTATTACTTTGGATTGAAGCATGATAATAAAGAAGAAGGACTGATTCCATCAAACAAAATAATAATCTTCAACAAGAATTACGTTCAAAATTTTATAAAGAGGAAAAAATCTGATTATGTAAGAAAATATCTCCACTTAAATATCAAAATTCTATTTTAATTTCTCAAATAATTATTTTAAATAATAAAATATTGTATTACAAAATCCTTATTTTGTTATAAAACCCTCATCATTCATCAACACATTCTTCAAATAAAATTTTTTTGAAAGACAAAGAAGGATATAATAATTTATTTAATTATTAATAATTTGAGAATTACAATTCTAACCAATAATGTTTCTTATTTTTCAATAATACTGTTCAATCTCTTTATATTAATTAATTATTTCTGAAATTTCTTTAATATTTCAACCATTAATTTTTTATCCTTTGTTCAAATTTGATCAAAATTCTTGAGATCTTTAAGAGAAAATAATTTAAAAAGATGATTTTAATCAGTTCAAGTTTTTATTTGACAAAAAATTATCTGAAAATGCTTTTTGAAATAACAAAAATTTCATTATTTAGTTTTATGAAGAACAAATACAACAATTGACAAAGAAAATAGAGAAAAAGAGGGAAGAAGTTGATAAATACAAGAAAATAATCAGAAATTCCAAGATAATGACATCTCTCAAAATAGAGGAACTTCCATCAGATTTGGATAAACTGATAAACAAGGGTTATCCAAAAGGAATGTTGATCAAATTCAAGAATTTAGTTCATAATCTGAAATGCAGAAGAAAATTCCAAAAGTTAATCGAACTCTACACCAATCATGAAGATTCAAAACCTCAAAGATTAAGATTCAAGATATTGCAAGAAATAATCAGTTCTGAAAGAGCATATGTATCTCAATTGAGAAAAGCTTTGGATCTTTATTATCATCCAATGTTATCTGGTAAAGAATTAATCATTTACTTTTACAATTTCTTTTTAAGATTACTTATTTCTCTTCTTTTTCTCTTTTAAACAAGATCTGAACACAAACTTTCTTTCGAGACAAGAGATAAACGATATATTTTCAACAATGGAGATTATTCATGATCTCAGCAGTTGTTTTTTGTAAAAAAACTTTAATTATTTAATCCTTTTTTTTTATTTCTTTTTTTAAGGAACGATCTTGTTGAAAGAATGAACGATATTAACAGTAAAATTTCTTCATTTGGTAAATTTTTATTTCAACTTTTATTGTATTTTTAATTTAAAATATTATAAAATAAAATTAGGAGATATTTTCTTGAGACTTGTTCCAATCTTGCACACTTATTCGTTTTATTTGAGAAATTATGAAAATGGACAACAGTAAACAAAAAAATAATTCAAAATGTTTTCATATCTCATTCTTAATTCTCAAAGAGTTTTAGATGATAAATCAAAGAAATCTCCTTTTTTTGTTCAGTTTCTGAAGAATTTGAAAGGAAAAAATGAAGATATAAATTTTTTTCTTATAATGCGTAAGAACTTTTGTTTTTTTGGTTGTTTTAAAATAAATTCTTAATTTTGTTCTGTTAAAAAATATAAAGCCGTTCAAAGGTAAAAAAATTTGAGAAATAAATTTTTTGATCAAATATTTAAATTTTTTGTTAATTTTAGATTGCCAAGATACGAATTACTTTTGAAACAACTTTTGAAATATACTCCAGAGATCCATGTAATTTAATTTAATTTGAAGATGAATCGATTTTTGATGATTTTTTATTTTTAAAAAATGATAATAGGTCGACTATTCTAATTTGAATCTTTCATTAAGAAAAATAATGGATTTAACAACAGGAATAAACATTCTTAAAAGACAAGACTTCAACAAACAGATGCTGAAAAAATTTGAAAACACAATAGAAGGGATTCCATTCAAAATAAATATTAGCGGAAGAGACTTTATATGGAAAGATCGTTTGTTTGAGGGTTTCCAAGTCAATGAAAACACTAAACCCAAGATGTATATTTTATTTAGTGACTTATTAATGTCAGTAAAAGAAAAGGGAAATGACAAATTTTCTGTAAAGAAATTATTCAATTTATTTTTAATTCTTTTAATTAAAATTTTTTTTCTCAAGTACATTCAACATTGGAGCTTTAAAGAAGGTAATAAAAATTTTTATAATAAATTTAAAGTTTAAAATTTCTGTTTTTAACAAAAGCATTCAGAGCAGATTTTTTCAAAGATGCAGAAGGAATTAAAAACTCTTTCTCTCTTATTTTCATAGATTCTGTTACATTAAAAAAATCATCTCTCTTGGTAAATTTATCAAATAATAAACTTTGAATAAATTTTAAAATTTATTTTCCTAAACAGTTTTGTACGTTGGTTGCTCACCAAAGGCAAAATTGGAAAGTGAATATTGGTGAATATTTTGAAAGAGTTCCAACTGCAGAACTTCAATTAGAGATGTCCAACCAAAAAAGAAACACAGTGATAGAAAGCAGCATGGACTATGGAAATACAAAAAAAATGAACAATTTAAATTCTTCTGAAATACTCAGAAAAACATCCTTTTCAAAAGACAAATTGATTAGCAATTCTCTTCAGAGAAGTGAACTAATGAAGAAAATATATGTGAAAGCAAATACACCCAAAGATTCCCCAAAAAGACCTTCCAAAGACTTTATTATGAACGGATTCACATCTAATTCGGGAGATCTAACTACCACTGTGGATTCAAACGAACCAGATGTCTTAAGGGAAGGGTTTTCTATTTACAGCACTAATCTCAAGATTAAAGTGAAAAGGAAAGATTCTAACCTTGAGAAATTGAAGCAACTCACTCTTTCTCCTGCTATAAAGAACAAAAGAGGTTCGGGTGAAATTCAAATGATGAGAGAAAGTCTCCTAAAATCCACTCTTATGTCTAATCAAAAGTCCAACAACAGCATCTTTGAAAAAAATGGAGTGATAGATATTGAGGGCACTAATAGTAAAACTTTGGAGGCTATTTTGAGCCCTAGAATTTATTTACAGAAAAGTTTAGAAAAAGAATTTACCAATATCAACATTGTGCCAAAAAACCAGATAGAAGATCCTTTCGCAATACTGCCTAACATTGAGAACAAAGATAATGATAAAGAAAAGAAAAATGACAAAAAAGATTTCAAAGATAAAGTAAAAGAAGAATTAAAAAAAAATAAAGAAAATGATAAAAACACAAATAACAGGGAAAAGGAAAAAAATATAGAAGATGAAAAAGATATAATTAACTTTGATTCTGAAAATGAAACATCCAAATTAAATGATAAAGAAAAACAAATTTTTGAAGAAAGTGACAAAGATAGTTCGAAATTGAGTCATTCTGATGTAGAAAAGTTTGAATCGAAAGATGACCTTCTAACATATGTTGATGGAAAAAAACTTTCTTCAACTGAAATGAAAAAGAATGATATTAAAATATTAAAAAAAAAGAGAAAAAGCAAGAGTAGTCCCATGAAAAAATCTAAAAACAAAAATGGTCTTGAAAATGGAATCAAATCAGATGAAATAAAAAAGTTAAAGGACGAATTTCTGAACGATAATCATCATCTCCAACTCCAAATCGAAATTTACAAAAAAGAAATCGAAAAGAAGGACATTTTGTTAAAGAAAAAAGATAGAAGTTTAAAGTTGAAAGATGAAGAGATCAAAAAGAAAGATGAAGAAATGAAAAACAAAGAAAAAGAAGCTCTATTTGAAAGGGCTTTGCTTGATGAAAACAATCAAAAAGAGGAAATGAGAAAGAAAGATGAATTGATTAGTTTTTACTCCAAGAAAATCGAACAATCAGCCATCTACTTTAAATATATCAAAGACAAGTACAATTTGCTGATCGCCCATTACGAAAAGCATCTCAAAAAGATTCAAGATCTTTTCATCCTTGATAGATTAAGTGAAATAAAATATGTTTTGTTCAATTTTAATCCAAAGATTGATAATTAAATTCAATATTTGTATCTATTTTTATTTCATTTTTTTGATATTTCTTTTATAAAATTTAAAAAAAAAAATTGTAAAGATCTCCAACATTTATTTTCAATATAATGGATCAATTAGCAATTTCTATCTATGATAATCAAAGCAAAAATGAAGAGGAATTGGATTTTTTAGAGGGAGATCTTCTCATAATCAAGAGATCACAAGATGAATTTTATTACTTTGGATTGAAGCATGATGGTAAAGAAGAAGGACTGATTCCATCAAACAAAATAATAATCTTCAACAAGAATTACGTTCAAAATTTTATAAAGAGGAAAAAATCTGATTATGTAAGACAATATCTCCACTTAAATATCTTCTTTTACAAAATAAAATCTCAAATTAAAAACAATAAGTATCTAATATTGAATTTTTTAAATTATAACCGTTATAAATTAAATAATAAACATTTTCTTTAATATTTTGAATCAAATGAAACTCAATTCATAATTTCAATGAATGAACATAATGTCATAATATTCAATTTAATTATTTAGTTTTATGAAGAACAAATACAACAATTGACAAAGAAAATAGAGAAAAAGAGGGAAGAAGTTGATAAATACAAGAAAATAATCAGAAATTCCAAGATGTCTTCTTTTTTGGGAGAGGAAATTTCATCAGATTTGGATAAACTGATAAACAAAGGTTATCCAAAAGGAATGTTGATCAAATTCAAGAATTTAGTTCATAATCTGAAATGCAGAAGAAAATTCCAAAAGTTAATCGAACTCTACACCAATCATGAAGATTCAAAACCTCAAAGATTAAGATTCAAGATATTGCAAGAAATAATCAGTTCTGAAAGAGCATATGTATCTCAATTGAGAAAAGCTTTGGATCTTTATTATCATCCAATGTTATCTGGTAAAGAATTAATCATTTACTTTTACAATTTCTTTTTAAGATTACTTATTTCTCTTCTTTTTCTCTTTTAAACAAGATCTGAACACAAACTTTCTTTCGAGACAAGAGATAAACGATATATTTTCAACAATGGAGATTATTCATGATCTCAGCAGTTGTTTTTTGTAAAAAAACTTTAATTATTTAATCCTTATTGTTATTACTTTTTTTAGAAACGATCTTGTTGAAAGAATGAACGAAATTTCTCATAGGTTTTCGACATTTGGTAAATTTTTATTTCAACTTTTATTGTATTTTTAATTTAAAATATTACAAAATAAAATTAGGAGATATTTTCTTGAGACTGGTTCCAATCTTGCACACTTATTCGTTTTATTTGAGAAATTATGAAAATGGACAACAGTAAACAAAAAATAACCTTTTTAATTTTTAAATCTTACTCTTAATTTGTTAAAAGAGTAATAAATGATAAATCAAAGAAATCTCCTTTTTTTGTTCAATTCCTGAAGAATTTGAAAGGAAATAGCGAAGACATAAATTTTTTTCTTATAATGCGTAAGAAATTTCATTTTTTTGGTTGTTTAAAATAAATTTTTATTATTTTTGTTCTGTTAAAAAATATAAAGCTGTTCAAAGGTAAAAAAATTTGAGAAATAAATTTTTAAATCAAATATTTAAATTTTTTGTTAATTTTAGATTGCCAAGATACGAATTACTTTTGAAACAACTTTTGAAATATACTCCGGTGAGTCACGTGGATTTCTCTAATCTGAATCTTTCTTTGGGAAAGATAGTGGACTTAACAACAGGAATAAACATTCTCAAAAGACAAGACTTCAACAAACAGATGTTGAAACAATTTGAAACTACAATAGAAGGGATGCCTTTCAAGATAAACAAGAGTGGAAGAGAGTTTATTTGGAAAGATCTTTTGTATGAGGGTTTCCAAGTCAAAGAAAATACAAAACCCAAGCTGCATATTTTGTTTAGTGATTTATTATTACTCGTGAGAGAAAAAAGAAACGAAAGATTAGTAGTAAAAAAATCTTAACATCTTTATTAATTTATTTAATTTCTTTCCTTTTAAAAGTACATGCAACATTGGAGCTTTAAAGATGGTAACAAAAATTTTCACCAAAAATGATAATTGTATTAAATTTAGCTTTGAAATCTCGAAAGGGTTCAGGACAGAGTTTTTTCGTAACACAGAAGGAATTAAAAATTCTTTCTCACTTATTTTTATTGATGCAATCACGTTAAAAAGATCTTCTCTCTTGGTATATTCATTTCTTTAAAAACTTATCATTTTTTTATTTTTTTGTTTATTCTTTAGTTTTGTACTATGGAAGCTCACCAAAGGCAAAATTGGAAAGTGAACATAGATGAATATTTTGAAAGAGTTCCAAGTGCCAAAATCACTTTGGAAACAGTTTCTCAGAAAAGAAACACTATCGTAGAAAGCAATTTTGACCATGGGAAGGATTTTGTGAACAAATCAAATATGAAGAGCGTTGATCTCCAAAAAATAAGGAAAGCTTCCCTTTTGGAACAAGACAAATTGAACAACACTTTAACGAGAAGCAATCTCATGAAGAAAATATATCCCACAAATAATCTATCAAAGAGACAAAGCAAGGATTTAGTTTTGAACAGATTCAATTCAAAGTCTGGAGATCTCATCACTAGCAGAGGTTCCAAGGAAAAAGAGGAACAGATCATTACTTCTGAGATTGGTAATCTTATCAACACTTCGATTGACAGCATTGAGAAAGCTTCTGTTGATGACAACATCGTCAAAAATTGGAAAGGATCTAACCTCGAAAAGTTGAAGCAACTCAACCTCTCCAAAACTATTAAGAAGAGAAGAGAATCTAAAGAAATCCAAACCATGAGAGAAAACTTGCGCAAATCTGTTTTGTTGCCAATGACAATCAACAACAATGTGAAAGATATCGAAAAAAAAGAGACCAATAACACTTTAGAAGCTATCATCAGTCCTAGACATATCAAAAATGATAAGAACAATGAATTGGTCCAAGAATTCAAAAAGATAAGGATTTCTCCCAAAGATTATAACAATGATAGAAAGAAATTCAATGAAGATGAGAAAGATGTGAATATTTCCCAAAGTGAACTTCTTGTCAGTGAAGTCGCTTCTAATAATAAACTCCAAAAGAGTCTTTCTGATGTGGAAAAATTTGAATCAAAAGATGATTGTCTCGAATATGTTGCTCATAAAAAACCATCTTCAATTGAAATAATGCCCAAAAACCAAAACAAAAAGTTGAAAATTATCAAAAAGAGCCAAATAAAGAGAGGAAGTAAGAAAAAAAACAATTATGATGTTGGTGTTCATACCAAACATGATAAAGAAAACGAAGAGTTGGAAATCAAAAAGTTAAGTGACGAATTGTTCAACGAGAATCTACATCTCAAGATTCAAATTGAAACTTACCAAAAAGATATCGAGAAGAAGGACGAAGAACTCAAATACAAAGAAATTGTTTTGAGGAAAAAAGATCGAAGAATAAAGTTGAAAGAAGAAGAGATCAAAAAGAAAAATGAAGAAATGAAAAACAAAACGGAGGGGTTCAAAAGCAAAGAGAAAGAAGTCATGGAAAAGCTTTTGATCGATGAAGACAACCACAAAGAGGAAATGAGAAAGAAAGATGAACTGATTAGTTTTTACACTAAGAAGATTGAACAATCCCTCATTTTTTTCAAACATATCAAAAGCAAATACAAATTGATGTTTTCCCATTACGATAAACATCTCAAAAAGATTCAAGATCTTTTCATCTTGGAAAGATTCAATGAAATCAAAGATGTTTTGTTCAATTTTTCGCCGACATTGGAAAAATAATATTGAAATTAAAAAAAAGGTGTAAATAAAAGTGAAAACTTTTTGTGATTTAGAAAATAAATTAAAAATAAAAAAATTGTGAAAAAAAAAAAAAAAAAAATGTCGACAGAAATACCCAGAATTGCATTTATAGGAATTGGTGGTCTAGGAGGTTATTATTCATTCAAATTAGCTCAAAGGGATGAGAATTGGAGGAAAAATATCACCCTAATCGGAAGAAAAGATTCAAAGTAAAAAAATCTCCTCCTTCAAAAAAAAGAAAAAAATTAACCAAATATATTGTTAATACATTGAACATAAAAACCTTATTCTTCATAATAGTTGATATTATAAACTAATAATATTTTTATAGACATACAAAGAAGATAGCTGAAGAGGGATTGAGATTGGAGAGTTTCGATGGATTATTCAATGAGAAGATCCAAATAAATACGTTGGAAGAATTGAAGGGAACCTATGATTTCGTGTTCATCTGCACCAAAGCATTCGTATTGAAGGAGATAATTGAAGATATCAAAAAGATAGTGCATGATGAAACCATAATCATCCCATTCCAAAATGGAATATCATCTATCGATGTATGCCAAAAGCATTTCGGAGATAGAGTTGCTGGTGGTAAAAAAAAAAAAAATTTGAAAAAAAAATTAAAAGTTCTAAAATCTCATATTTACTCAGGGTTTACAAGAATAGTTGCTCTGATCAAAGAAGATGGAATAATAAAATTCAATTCTAATTCAAGAACCAATCTTTCAATTGGTAAAAAAACTTTTAAAATGTTTATTTTTTAAAAAAATTTAAATGAGTAGGTGCTTTAAAGGAAACAAACCCAAAATATCACGAAAGAATAGAAAATATGAAAAACGTGTTCAGAAACACTCCTGGAATATCTTTTGAAGATTACGAAAACATCATCGATGGAATGTGGGACAAATTCGTCTGACATCAAAATAGAAATTTTTTTAAAATTTTGTTAACAAAATTTTTATCAAAAATAGGTACTAATATCAGCTTATTCAACCGTAAGAAAAAAAAATTAGAAAAAATAAACTGAAAAAAAAATTTTGAAATATTAATCAACAAAAAATTTTTAGGTTGGTAAAATTTCGAAAAATAAAGTGATTAACTTTTAACACAAATTTCAAAAAGGATGCTTGTTTAGAGTTCCGACTCAAGAATTTATGAAAATTGAAGAGTGTAGAAACATTTTTTTAAAAGTATTGCATGAAGTCTCCAACTTGGGTTTCAAGAAGGGAATCAATTTGAAAAAAGATATTGCTGAGTCTGTCTTTTCTTTTTTTGAAAAGGAAGTTCTCGTTCAAACATTTCCCATGAGCAGTTCTATTCAAAGAGGTTTAAAAAAATGTTTTAAAAACATCTTATAAATAAATCATTAAATGTAAAAAAACAGATTTCCTTGCTGGGAAAAAATCTGAGCTCGAAGACACAACTGCTTATGTCGTTAATGAAGCTAAAAAAGTGGGTTTAGATGTTCCTTGTTACAATTTTATTTTTTCGGCTATTTTGCCTCTTTATACGCAATACCAAAATAAATAAAATGATCAAATAGTAGATAAATACTTGAATCCTAATTAAAAAATTAAAATCAAAAGAAGTTTTTTAATTATATAATTTGTTTTTTGGCGCATTTTTTTATTTAAAATTTATGAAGTAAAAAAAAATTAAAAAAAAAAAAATTGTTTGAAATGCAAAACAATCAGTTCAATCAAGGAAACCAAATATCTTTAATTGTTTCTCAAAATTATGATCCTATCACCTTTTGTAGTTACATGGAAAATATCCTCGCCCAAATCAACAATAAATTCTATTACAACGAATTCTTTGAGAAATTGGAGCTCATTATACTGAGGATCTTTGATAAGATCAGAGAAGTCAAAAATAAAAATGAATTTATTGTTATGAAGAAATTATTGGCCAGTGATAGACAATTTATATCACTGTTACAAAAATCCAACCATAAATATGAATTCCCATTGGAACTATTGCCTAAAGGTAAGATTTATATTTTTGAATAGAGAAAAAATTGCTTATATCTTTAATATCTGCTTTAAATATAAATTATATTTTCATATAATCAAATGGATAGATTACTTTTGAGAATTAAAATGATATATATTTTCATGATCAATATAATGAATGTTATTTAAACGATCATATGCTCATTTATAATTATTTTATCAATATTTCTCCTAAATTAAAAAGGGATAAAATCAAGAATAGATGAAATGATAGAAGAAGAAGATTATATGAACGACTCCAACAACGATCTAAACACAAGAAAAAAGAACATAAAATACAGCAAAACATTAAACAAACTCACAATGTTCTACAAAAAAAGGATACAACAGAAATCAATGCATAACATATTCATCGTTTCTTCTTTGGAGTTTTTCCTCTTCCACTTTGGATACTTTGGTAGATACAAATCTTCCTTGCTGACTCAAACTCAGTTCATTCCATATAATTCTCCCAACCAACTATATTTGAGTTTAATGGAAGACTACCAAACTTATTTTTTCAGACAATCCAGTTTAGATTCTAATGGTAAAAAAAAAAACTTTTTTCAAAATATTTACTTTGTTAATTTATTTTGTTTTAATTTTAGTTTAACTTTAATTTTAATTTTTTAATTTTTAAAATCTTCTAATTTATCCCATCCATTTATTTCAAATATTTATTTTAATTTAACTCTTTTTGTTCAGTTTTTTTTTAATCAAAATTTTCTGATAAGTTTTTATATCAAAAATCTCCAACAAAAAGAAAATATTAAATTTCATTAAATTTATTTCTTTTTATATCAATTTCAGTTATTGCTTTCAATTAAACTCATTTATCTTTATTGATATTAATTGCACATTCTTTAAAAAAAAAAGTTATGAACAAAGACCAGAGCTTTTCTTTCAACCAACAAAACTATTCATTCAACCAACAATCCCCTATCTCCCACAACCTCAACCCAACCTCTCCCATCTCCCCCAACCCCATATCCCCCTTCGCTCCAACCACCAACTTCAATAACAATCTCTTCACTCCCTACCAAGGCAACACCAACAATTACATGAACAACACCAACTTGTACAGCAACAACATTTCTCCCAACTACAACTCCCTTTCCTTTTTGAGCCCTGTCAATACCAACAACGGGATGGGTCTCATGGAAAACTCTCCCAACAAGAGTGGTGGCGCTGGAAATTTTAACAAGTTTTCTCCAAACTACTTCACTACTTCCCCTCCAAATCACAATCCCAACTACCAAGGTAAATAAAAAAATTTAGTTTTGGTTAATATTTCATCTTTGATGAATTAATTTTGATTCTTTTATATTTGTCAAGTTTTTCAAAAACATTTTTCCAAGCAAACCCTTTTCTTGTTTTTTAAACTATTGCTTTTTTTGATTAATCTTATGTATTGCTCATTTAAATATTCAATTTATGAGTTTTTATTCTTATTTATTATTTTTTAACAAATAATTTTAAAAAAAACTATTTTTCTCAATTTTTAATTTTTAAATTTTTTAATTGAAAAATTTTTAACATCAAATTAATTAAAAAAAAAATTTTCATTCTATTTACCTCTCAAAATATTGTTTACTTTCAAAAGATGAACTTTCGATCCAAGAAACATCCAGGGAAAACTTTTATGAAATGTACTTTTACATTCTTTCTGTCTACTTTTTCCCTCACCCCATACACTCCAACTTTGTCTACTCCACCAACGATAATAAGGGTCTGATGAGAAATATTTTTGACGAAGATATCGATGAGAACCACCTTCCTTACATGGATGAGTATTCTTCGCCTACTTCCCAAACGTTCAGTGTCATTCAAGGTAAAAGAATTACAAAATCAAATCAAAAAAAAAAAAAAAATAATTAGAGTTGTCCAAAATTTACAATTTTGTTATCGGAGATTAATTTTTGAATTCAAAATTGAATTGTTTTAAATATTTGAACATCCAAAAAAACTAAAATAAAATAAAAATAAAATCAAAAAAATTAATTGAAAAAAATATCTGAAAAAATAAAAAAATAATCAAATCAAAAAACAAAATCAAAAACAAAATAAAAAATAAAGCAAAAAATCAAGTAGAATTATAAAACAAAAATATCGATTAATATATTATTTAAATGAATAAACAAAAAATCCAATTTGTTTTTAGGATCAAAGACTTCCACAGGAGAAAGTTATTCACCTCCTACAATACTTTCTCTCGCAACAACTTTCTCCATCTCTAACTTTGTCACCTCAGCCAACCCAAACATAATAAAGAACTACACCAGAAGGGGGGATTCTAGCGATTTAAAGAGGGATGTTTTCGAAAAATTCAAGCCTTTCTTGTTCGTCTTTTTCCAAAAAAATTTCCAAAATTTTCCCAACTTTTACCCTGGTTTTGTAAACCTTTGGATTAACACCTTTTTCTTTTGGCTTCCAAAAAGAAATTCATCGTTGGTAAAAAAAATTTATTTAAAAAAATTTAAAAAAAAAATTAATAACAAAAAATTGGATTAAAATAAATAAAAAATTAATATTTTTTAAAAAATATAGATCTTATTCAAAGATTTTAATGACAAGTTTAAATCTGATTTCAGTTCTCAAAATATTTATTCTTCACTTAACAACACAAACTTTGTTAACAACTTTGAGTTGAATCATCTAAATGAACTTGGGGTCAACAAAAACTTCATTTCAGAGAACATTTTCTTCTTCACTGAAATATTCGCTGAATTTATTTCTTATTGCTCCAGATTTTCTACTTTTCACGAAAGCAATATCGAATGTCTTTCATTTGTTTTGAACGTTTATTCTAATCCTATCTTTCTTTCTTTTTTGAAGAAAGCAGAATCAGAAATTGGTAAAAAAAAAAATTTACCTTTTTTTATTTAAAAAAAACTAATTTTTGAAAAAAAAAAGAATCAAAATTGAATGATAGTCCTAGCCAAGAAAACAGATTTTTTGGAGATTTGTGGGAAGAACTCACCTTTTTTACAAACACCAAAAGAAAGGGAATGTTTTCCCAGCAAACTCTCAGCAATGTAGAAAAACTCCAATTCAAGTTGTACAATCTATATTACTTTGGAAAACCTGCAAACTTTGCTTCTTTTTTTTTTGGTGTAAAAATACTTATTTTTTTTAACTTTTTTTTTTTTGTTAAATCTTTTTTTTTTTTAACTTTAAAGAAAGCATCCAAAAATGAAACAGTTAAAAAGTGCATCGAAAAACTTCACTTTATTTTCCATGGAAACTCTCCTTTCATCCTTAAAGAAGAACATGAGTTGCTTCAAAATTATGTTCCTTCTAACAAATCTGATGAGCCTAAAAAGAGTAACATAAAACCACGCATTGGAGAGTGGGAAAAACCTGTCATGTCTTATGAATTCAAACCTTTCCTTTTTCTTCTTTACCACATTTCTAAAAGATTTGATAAAGATTCAAAGTACAGATTGAGACGTTTGGGTTCTTATTATTTTTTGGTTCTCCTCTTGTGCTTTTTTGTTTCTTTTTATATTTTGTTTTTTTGGAAAATTTGATAAACTTTTTGATCAAATCATAAAATATAATTAAGATCATAAGAGGATAATAATGTTTTTTTGTCACTATTTCAATCATCTTAGGTTTGCTAATATCGTCAAATAAACAAAAATTTCTCAAAAATATAATTTATAAAAAAAAAAAAAAGCAAGAGAATATTTATTAACAACATGACAAGCAAAGACTTCCAATTCCAATCTGATGTATTCGAATCATTGCAAAATGATGAAGAAGTTAACCAAGCATTTATTGATGGATTATTTTATTATAAAGGATCTGAAATGATGATCAAATGTGCTCCATATCTTGCACAAGCACAACATTGCTTTTCAACAAAGGTAAGAAAAAGAAAATTTATATAAATATATTTTTCCTTTCTCAAATATATATATTTATATTTTTTATAAATATTTTTTTTTTTTTTTGAATATAAAAGGGAAATAATGACCCAACTTGTTATGAATCATTGTTAGGATATTCTGCTTGTAATATTGATACCATTGATTCCAGTCTTTTTGAAGAATTCAAGAAATGCTATGAAACCAAAGGTCTCGATAATTGCAACATTGAAGGTAAAAAAATAATTTGCCTTCATAATATCATACAAATAAAAGCAAAAAAAAAAATATATATATTTTTGAAGAATATAATCAAAATTTATAAACAAAATATCAAATTTTAATCATATAATACATTCATTCTTTATCAAATCTATAAAATACATTCTTTCTTATCATGTTATTCTAAAAATAAAATTTTATTTATAATATTTTCAGATTATGAAAAGAGAGCTTATGATAGATTATTGAAGAATAACATTGTATTCACCAGCGAAGAAAATAATATCAAAGAAGAAATCGAAAGAGTAGAATTGCTCGATGGACCAAAAGGACAAGCTAACTCTTTGAGAAAAGCTTCATCCATTGCATGCCCAAATCAATTTAAGGCTTACAATGCTTGCCTCGATAAAAATTCTAAATTATATAAAAAATGCTTGCCTGAAACCAAGAGCTTGTTGTTTTGTACCGGACAATTCTTGTCCAAGATGAGTGCTTTGGATATCCAAGAAAGAATTAAAGAATACCGTGAAAAAGAAAATTAAAAAATATAACGATATTTATTTGATAATACAAACAAAATTAAATGTAATTCCTCTTTATCTTTTAATCTTATTGTCAATAAAATTAGAAACCTGATATCAGATGAGATAGTTTTAAAAAACCAACATCTTTTTATTCATTTTTCCAAATTTAGAAATATATTCACTTTATAAATTTCTAATCAAGAATAAAAAGGAAATTGAAAGGATAATCTTCCTTCAAAATAAAAAAAATTGAAATATACTTTTCAAATAATGTGGAATTATCTATTCGGATCATCCAAAAAAGAACAAAAAACCCTTCCAGAAAAATTGGATTGCCAAAAATTACTCGATCAAGACAAAGAAACAGGGATAGATTTCATAGAATCATTAAAAACAAAAGGATATGTGGTTGTAAGTTTAAATGAGAAACAAGCAGAGATGATAAAGGAATACAGAAAAAAATGTGAAGAATTTTTTTCGTACGATGAAAATTATAAAACGAAATATGCACCAAAGACAGATGAGATAGTAAAAAGAAAGAATATAGGATGGATTAAAGTGAGGGAATTAAAAGAATTTTTAAAAGTAAAGAAAGGAGATGTAGAAACTGGAAATTTTCCAGATAAACCAGAGAAATTTGTGGAATCATTCAATGACTTGGAATTATTTTATAGAAGTAAGAGGATAATAATTTTTTTTCTATTCAAAAATATATGATTGAATGAAATTTCAATAAATTTAATGTTTATCTTTTTAATTGAACATTTATTTTCCAAAGATCTTTCTGAATCTTGCATGGATTTGATTGCAAAGACTAAAACTAGCTCCAACAAGCCATTTCTAGACCCAGAGTTCCACAAACAACTGGTACAGTTCCACAGAAAGCATTCATCCATCTCTGCAATCTCCTACTACGCCATTTCCGAACAATCCGAAAAAAAAGAAGAGGAAAATCTCACTGAAAAAAAAATCTCTGAAAATGTAACAGAAGATGACATGAACAAAGAAGAACATTCTCCTTCTGCAACTCATACAGATACTGGTATACTTACTTTTATTGTAAATTCCGATGTCCCAGGTCTTCAAGTTCAACCTACTGGTGAAAAGGAATTTTTGGAAGTTGAAAAACTCAACAACCCTTGGACTGACATGTATATCATCATGGGGAGAAAGCTTGAGTTTTTTGCAAAGGAGGACAAATATTTTGTACCTACTGTTCATAGGGTGATCATCCCCAAGAACCAAGCAAGATATTCCTTGCTTTATTTTTGTGATGTTCCAATGTAGATAAAAAATAAATTTTTCAATCAAAGAATCCTTTTCTTTTAAAAAACTTTTTTTAATACAAATTGTTTCGAAGAACAAACAAAAAAAAGGAGACAAATTCATTGCAAAATTTGGCACAGATTAGTGATAATTATCATTGCTATTCCTTTGACCAAAAATTTGACTTTAGAAAATCTTTTTCTATATTTGCTCATTGCCAAAATAAGAATTATTTTGTTGTCCAAAATGTTTTTGTTGCTCCAATACTTATGCAAAGAAGGCATCCATTCCACTTTGTTCGAGTTGATGAGAGATTTCAGTCTAACTAGAGAATCGTTTCCATTGTCAATAGAATTTTGGTAATAAAGGGCTGCTTGTTGGAATTCCAAAGGTAAATTATGTTCACCTTTTTTAAATTAAATTTTTTGTTGAATATTTTTTTAGTTTTGTTATGTTTTTTTTTGGGTTTTAAATTTTTTTACCTTTAGAATATAAATTTCCAAGATAATTCAAACAATATTTGTTTCCTTTAAGTCCACCCATCTTGAAGAGCTCCAGAGATTTGTTAATGTTTCTTTTGATGAACTCTCCATGAAAATAAAGGTACCCCAAAATGAACATGGCTTGATCGTTTTCAAATTCAATAGACTTGTTTAGATAATACACTGTCTTGTCGATTTTCTTCTGTTTCAAGTATATGTTGGCAAGAAAATGCATCGAATCTGAATTTCCCTTTTTGATGGATTCCTTGAATAATTTAATTGCTTCTTTATCATTTTTTTCTACTCCCTTTCCTTGATTTTAAAATTTAATTTTTTTTAAATTGAATAATTTTCAAAGAAAATTTTTTTTTTATTCTTTTTTTTTTTTTTTTACCAGTCATATACATGTATGCCATGTTTAGGTATGAGCTATCATTTGATTTGGAGATGGCTTTTTTGTAATACTTTAATGCTTTATTTTTGTTCTTTTGTACTCCCTTTCCAGAGTTCAATTGATATCCTAAATCAAATAAATAATTTGTTGGTATTTAAGAAGATAGGAATTATTTATTTGAATTGACTCCAAAATAATGAAATATTTGATTATAATAACTTGTTTATTCGTTTTATATGATTGAAGGAAATTATAATAAAATAATTCCTCCACCCCCCTTATGAACTAGATAATAAATTTCTATATTACCCATGAAGTTGACCGCATAGGATGTATTTTCCTTGAGCATTTCTCTATCGTTTTTGAAATGTTGTTTGAAGAGATTATATGCTTCTTCATAATTGACTGGCTTTTCAAAGCCGAAAAAATGTAACATTCCCTTTGAAAGATAATCCCCTTTGTTGGCTGAACATATGCACAATTTCTTGGATATATCTTTATTCATCTTGACTGCATTGCCATAATACTTTTTATAAGCCAGTATAGACATCGCACATCTTTCCCCATTCTTCGATCTATTGAATAATCCTTCTAAATAACCAAGTTCATTTTCATCTATAAGATCCATTCACTCAGGAATTTTGTTTCCAAATTTTTTTTTTAATTTTTTTATATTTTAATACAAGCCAAGTGAAGTTAATCAAGTTATATCCTCCAAAGTTTTTCAAGATTTCAACAAGTAAAATACTTGCTCATTCATTAAATTCATCTCCTCAATATTTCAATCTTTTAGATGATTCTCTTAATCTCTTTGTTATTCGAAAAATAAAATTTAAATTCAACAAAATCTCGAAAATTTGAAAACAAGAATAAATATTTAAAATAAAAATCAGTCATAAGTTTCATATTTCTAAATGGATAATGAAACTATAAATATGAGCGAAAATGCTAATGATACTGTTACATCGAATGATGATTTTAGTTTGGATGGAGGGATTGATTTAGATGATTACAAAGATATTAACGATCAATTCCACAAATCGAAGATTTACTTGAATAAAAATGTTAGTTTATCAAAATATTAGAATCTTTTTATTTTATAAACCAATTTATTTCGAAAAGATTATTGGAGAAGATGATTTGGAAGTATGGGATAAATCTGCTTTCACCAATATGAGGGATTTTCTTGATGGCAAAAAGAAAAAAGTTTTTAAAGTTGTGGAGCATCATGTAACTTCTTCATTTCTTTTTAATCTAACATATGCTATGAGAGTTTTGATAGGTAATTTGAATTTATAACTTTATTTTTAATAATTGAAATATAATATGAAATTTTGTGGAAATTTTTTCAATTATTTTTTTTTTTTTTTTTTAAATATAGCTTGCATTCTTGCATCCATTCTTTTGCAAATAGGGGTAATAAAGCATAGAACTAGATCAACTGAAATGGGAGTTGTATTGGCTGTTCTTTCAGTTAAAAGTAAAAAAAAAAGAAGCCAAAAATTTTCAAATGAATTTTTTATAATTGAAATAAAGATACAATGGGAGGAAGTATTAAATCTATTTTCATATTGATGTCAGTTTATTTGGGTATATGCATAGCAATAGCATTTACATATGCATCTCAAGCAGATAATTTGATTGCAATTGGTAATTTTTTGTAAATGTTTAGATGAATAAGATCTCATTGAACTATAAATTTATAGGTGCATTTATATATGGTAATATTTAATTTCATTTTGAAAAGATCCTTCAATATATAATTAAGTTATTACATTCAAGGATTGTCTTTTTTTGTTGGGCTATCTACTTTCCACAGAAACAACATCAAATTTTTTTTACTTGTTTTTGTGGAAATATTGTTAGAGTGGCAATTACTACATAAACATGGAGAAGAGTTTCACCACATAGAATTTGGAGTAAAACATTATTCTTTTTAAATTTTTATATTTGAAAATAACGCCTTTTTGTTTTTTAAGCTCAAAACAGGATTTACTTACACCATTGGATTTGTATCATTGATGATTGCATCACTTCTTCCATTTCCTTTTTTCGCTAAACACAGAATCAACAAAAAATTGAAGATAGCAAGAAATGCGATCAGTTTGATGCTCAAGAAAATTATAGCAGAGTTTGAAACAGGAAACATGACAAAGTTTTTGGTCCAGTTGACCGAAATAAAGGCCCTTTTGAAAATATCCGAGAAAAACATACATCAAGCTGAAGCGTTAATGAACCATCTTTCTTATGAACATCCTTTTTCATCTCTCGAAGGATATAAAAAACTCATTTCTTTCTTGAAAAACATTGAATTACACTGCAAAGGTAAATTAATTTTCAAATTTTCAAATTTTTTTTTTTTAAATTTAATTACTTTTTTTAGGAATCCTTCTTTCACTTAATAACTTTAGTGAGGACAATCCAATAACTAATTTAAGAAATAAAATCGGTACTTTTTTTTTTGTTTTTTAAAACCATTTTCTTAATTTTTTTTTGTAGGACCTTTCGCTGCATCTTGTGCTGCGGAATGTTCAAGAAGTTTAAATGGTGAAAAAAAATTCAATTTTATTTAATCAAATATAAAAAATTTAATTTTTTATTAAAAGAAATTGTTAAAAAGGGGGTTGCTCAGAAGAATAATGAACACTTGCAAACCAGTATCAAATTATTGAGGAAATCTTTTAAAAAAGAAAGAAAAGTTTTGATAGAGAATGTAACCAAATATTCTATTTTTTATTTTATTTTATTTTATTTTTCTCTAGGTGTTTGGAAGAGAATTCTTCACTAATAATGTATTCAATTTCTTATTTTTTAATTTAATTTCATTTTTATTTATAAATATTTAGTCTGAAATGTCCTTTAATATCAACACTGAAAATAAAAACAAAAGAAATAATTTATCTGTTAATTTAGCCAAAGAATTGATGGCCACTCATTTTTTCCTGTAATTTTTTTCTTTATTTTTATTTGATTAATTTGATTTTTTTTAAACTTTAAAAAAAAGACTTCAATTTTTTGGAGTTGCAATACACATTCACAGGTTTGAGCCAAAGGAGTTCATAAAAACAGATTTTTGTTCTTTTTTTGTCTCGATCAAGAACGTGTTGCTTCATGGTTGGAAATTAACAAGTGATAAACACACTAAAAGTATCAATTTAATTTTATTCTTCATTTTTTTTTTTAAAAAATTTTTCATTTAAAAGAGAGGGAATATTTGAGAAGCAAAGAGTTCATGATCAGGATTTTGAACGCCCTCCTGTATTCAACGAGTATTTTTGTCGCTAGTATTTTCTTTCTGGTGACATCTCTCGCAAAGAGTTTTTACCACAGCCAGCCGAGTATTCTTACTCATGTGGTCATCTTTATTTTTGCTCCTTTACACGTTAACAAAAATTACTTTAAAATTTTAAAAAAAAAAATTTAAAAATTTCAATTATTTAATTTAGGATGGTGGAGGATCTTTTAGTACTGCTTCAAAGTGGGTACAAAATTTTTTTTTTTTTTTATTTTTATTTTTTAACAATAAAAAATAAATTAATTCTAGGTTGGTGGAGCTGTTCTTGCGATTGTCTACAGTTTTTTAGTCATTCAAATCATTGGTATCCAAAACAATCCATACTTAATCACTGTTTTTGGAACGTCTTTCATGACACTGATGGCCATTCTGTCATTGGAATTCAAGGGTGTCACCCATGTTGCTTCTTTCATCACAATCATGAATTTGTACAGACAAGAAGAAGTTACCAATTATGAATCCTTTTTGATCTCTAGTTTGATACAGACTTTTTTAGCAGTGGGGTTTCTTTTTCTTTGAAAATTTTTTTTGAGATTGAAAAATTTTTTTTAATTTTTTCTTTCCATTTAATATTTAGTATCATGTTGGGATTGTTTTTGTTCAAATGGATTCTAAAGTCTGCAAGATCTTTGAAAAGAAAAAATTCCATTAAAATCGTGGGGTTGTTGGGTCAGTGTATCAGCTCGTGTATAAATGTAAATAAATTAATTTATTCATTCATCCTTCTTTTAATTTTCTTCATTGAAAAGGTATTTAATTCTTTGGGGCAAAACCGGATTGAAGATCCACAAGATGAAATGGTGAAAAAAAAAAAGAATTTTTATTAAAAAAAATTTTTATTATTTTTGCTTGTTTAAAGGGATTCAAAAATATAAATTTGGAAGTGAAAAAGATCAGATCCAAAGTACACAAACAAGGCAAGTTGATCAATTTTTTGATAGACGAACCTGTTTTGTGGAGAAAGAAAGTCAACATTCAAGAAGAAAGAAACTATCTTGTCATGTTCAACGATTTGTCAAATAGCGTAACTTGGTTGTCGAAATGCAGCAAGTAAACGAACATTTTCATTTGTTGTTTTCTTCATTAATCTTATTTTTTATTAAAAAGAGTTCTATCTCAAGGTAAATTGGAAAATACTCAACTTTTCAGCCAATCGATTCGTGATGTTGCTTATAGAATAGGTAATAGTTTTAATTTGATTAAAAAGTTTATTAGCGGAGATCTCCTATATAAAAAAAAATTATTATTTCATAA
>JAMYWO010000146.1:32194-53753 GCA_024220525.1 Cochliopodium minus
GACAGAGCTTACTTGGTTGCTACTTTTCATCAAAAGATAAGAGAGAAGAAGCATAACATTGTTTTTGATTTGAAAACCAACATTGTTTGTAAGCCTGGGAAGAATTTGGTTTGCATGTTTTACAATATTCCTAATGGAGAGGAGTATTTCGAGGGGAGGTATTATGCAAAGAAGGTTGGCTTTGAATTGGGTCATCTTACTTTCGTCAAAATCTTTCCTCAAAAGAAACACGTTCTTTTGATGATCCCTATTGAAGAGGCTCATGAAACTGAACAGATTGATTACGAACCATTCCAATATCCATTCACTTTGAGTATTGTCAATGATGTCATCAACATGTAAGAAAATCTTCCTTTTTTGATTATTTAAAATTTATTCATAATTATTTTTAAAAAAAAGGGATTATCCAGATCAATTGAAAATAGAATTGGTTTCTGTCAAAGATCAAATCTTTCCTTACATGTGTTTAGATATATTCAAAAGAAATGAAGAAAAAAACTCTTTGATCGATTTGAAACTTTCACAGCAATCTCTCTCCATCCAGAAAGTAGGAAAAACATCTTCATTCATCAGATGCAGCTTGAATGATGGACATATAGAAATAACAGATACTGTACTAGAAAAGAATACAAAGTTGATCTTTCTCGTTCCTTTGCTTCAATCAAATTTGAAGGAAGGAGATTGTTCCATTGTACTACAACTCACCTACCAAAACGAAAATAACATTAAAAACGTTTGTAGAATAGAAAAAGATGTCCCTAGTCTCAAAATCTTCAACGGAAACAACTTTGTTCTCACAATCAAAAACCAGATCATCTTTCAAACCATTATCGAAGTCTCCGCAAAGTTTGCCAAACAAATAACAGTAACCAGCTTTCGTTTGTACCATCCCTCAAACATGAAGCTCATTTCTTCCAAAACATCTCCTCTTTACAACAACAAACCTCTCACTTTCACCAAAGATAGGAAAATTCTTTTCACGTTTTCATTGGAAGCTGTAAACAATGGCCATCATTCTCTTTCCCAAACAAAGTTGTCTCTTAAAGACAGCTATACAGAACTCCCTCATTCTAAAAGTGTTCCACAACTCAATCTTCCAACAAAGTTTCCACCTAATCAGCTCAATCAGAAATGTAACCTACTCATCCAATACTCATTGAAAAGTGAAAGGAGATTCACTTTGAATGGAGGAGATTTTGTTCGTGTTTGGCCAATCTTCATCTATGAAATATCTGAGAGATACAATGATTTACAAAGAAGCAAATATCTCACTGATTTTTCGAGTATTCTTAATCTTATCGATTCTGATGAACTCAATGTTTCCAACAACTATTTAGATTCGGTTGGCACAGAGATCATAGCAAACTGTTTGAAGACGAAAAGACACATCACCTCCTTGGATATCTCTCACAACTATTTCGGAAACAAGGGAGCCAAAACTTTAGGCCTTCTTCTCGTTCCTCAATCTGGTTTGAAAATAAGTTATTTGGACATATCAAACAACGAGATTGGGCCTGATGGTCTCGAAGCAATCTCCCTTTCTTTAAAACTCAATACAAGCTTGACAAAACTCAATTTGGCGAAGAATCATTTCAATGGTGTAAGAGCAGCGGAATTGTTGAGTTCTATGATCTGTTCTAACAATTCTCTTTCTTCTCTCAATTTGTGGAACACAAAAATATCTTCGGAGGGAGTCACCATCATCTTCAACTTGCTTCATTACAACACTACTTTGAAAGAACTTTTTCTTGGTTACAACGAAGTGAACGACAAGTGTTGTGAGAGTATTGGGAATTATCTTACTTCTTCCTCTACTTTGATCACTCTTTATTTGAGGTTTAACAAGATAGGAGATGAAGGAGCCAAGCATCTTTCTTTTGGTTTAAACTCAAACAAATCTCTTACTTATTTGAATGTATGCGACAACCACATTGGAGACAAAGGTCTTATTTCTGTTACCAAATCTTTGAAGTACAACAACTCCCTTACTTATTTGAAGATCTTTGAGAACAGATTCAGTTTTGAAGGCATTGAGAAATCTTCCAAAGTTTTGAAGCACAATTATACCCTCAAAAGAATTGATATGGTGGAAAAGAATTCCCTGAATAAACATTTTGCAGCTGTTCCCTATCTAAATACAATCTCCAATCATTTAAACAGAAACAAGATGTTTTATGAAGTAAATTTTTTTTTATTTTGTTACTTTTTATTCAAATTTTTTTTATTTCTTTATTTTTACTAATTTACTTTGTATTTTATTACTTTTTTATTAAATTTTTTTTATTTTTATTTTTACTTATCTATTTTGTAATTTTTTATTATTTAATAATTTATTATTTTTTATTTTATTTTTATTTTTACTTATTTATTTTATATTTTGTAATTTTTTTGATTTCATTATTTAAAATTTTTTTTATTTCATTATTTAAATTTTTTTATTATATTTATTTTATACTTATTCATTTTTTAATTATTAATTATTTTTATTTTATTTTTTATTTTTACTTATTTATTTTTTAATTTATTTTCATTTTTTTATTTATTTACTTTTTTATTATTTTAAATTAGAAAATTTCAGGTTCAATGAATGATAAAATCTATCAATTGAATCAAATTGGATTGAAAAGTATTCCAAAACAAGCATTGGTAGCTACACATATCACCATCTTGAATCTTGAATCCAATGAAATCAAAGTCATTCCAAAGAGTATTGGAGGTCTCAAGAATTTAGTTATGATGAACTTGTCCAACAACAGAATCAAAGATATCCCAAGGAAATTCAAATTCCTCATCAACCTACAGAAACTGGATCTCAGTAAGAATGCGATGTCTTCTTTGAAACATATAGAGTGTTGTACAAGTCTTCATACATTGGAGCTAGAAAACAATGATTTCACTGTTTTTCCTAAGGAGATTGTATCTTTGAAGAATCTTGTGAATCTCAACATTTCCAACAACAAAATCGAAGATATCACAGAATCGATCGGAAATCTCGAAAAACTCGAAACGTTTGATCTTTCCAAGAATCTTCTCCGTGAACTTCCTTCCAATTTAGCTCACATTACAACCCTTGTCAATTTGAACGTTGCTCACAACATACTTGAAACACTCCCTCCGTTTCTTTCGAAGATAAACTGGATCTCCTTCATTGTGGATAAAAATCCTTTCAATCTCATCCCTCCTCAAGTTGTATTAAAAGGGACAGACAACATTTTGAAGTATCTTGAAGATCTTCTTAGTGGAGAAGTGGAGAACAGAAAGATGAAGTTGATGTTCACTGGACAGGCCAATGTTGGTAAGACGAGTCTTCTGAGAGCTCTCAAGAACGAGGTAGGGTATGTCAACCGTGTAAGACATTTTCTAACAGGAAAAGGAAAAAGAACATCTACTTATGGTATAGAATTAAGTGAATGGAGTCCTATCAATGCTGGTAAAAAAAAAAAAAGATTAATTTATTTTTAATTTATTTTTGATTTGATTTCTTAAGAAATCACATTTTCCACTTGGGATTTTGGTGGACAAAAACTGTATTACAACTCTCATCAGTTCTTTTTGTCTCAAAGATCTCTTTATGTACTTACTTTCAACATGGCGGAGGAATTGATAGAAAGTAGATTGTTGACATGGCTCAATTCAATACAAAGCAGAGCATTTTCAGTGCCTGTAGTGGTGAAAAAAAAATTTTGAATGTTTTCATTATTCGAAATTAATAAAATCTGATTTTTAGTTTGTTGGAACACATGCTGATGATAAAAAATGTACAACTGAATATGTTAGAAAATTGGAGAATCAAGTCAATCATATCGTGAAATCTTGGATCAAAACGATTCCCACCAAAGAAAGATTGCAGATACATCATGCAGACGAAAATTGTCTGTTCTACAAGGTGAATTGCCTGAAATCGATTGGAATCAACATGTTGAGAGAAAAGCTCATTTCAATAGCAAAGTCTCAAAGTTGTATGAAAGAGAAAGTTCCTCAGCTGTACTTAAAGTTGTTGGAAATAATCAAAAGCAAAAAGAAAAACGTCCATCTTTGGAATCTTCCTGTTGTTCAATGGGAAGAGTATTATCATTGGAGTGGATTCGAAGACAACGATCTTTTGTTGAGAGCGACACAGTTATTGCATGACTGGGGAGAGTTGGTATGCTTCCAGAACGTGGATTCTCTCAAACATTTGGTTATTCTTGATCCTCAGTGGCTAACTACAATCCTTTCAACCATTATTGTTTGGCATGATGGAAGAAACACTTCTGATAATAATGTATCTCACACAAATTTAAATGTTTCGAGTGAGAATATAAAGTCCTTAGAGAAAGAAGAAGTGGAAACCGAAGAAGAGCTGAGTTCTCCTGGTGTTGACGGAATCATCAAAAAAAGTGACTTGCCCCTCATTTGGAAGCATTATCAATCACAATGTTACCCTTTCTTTGAGGAACTTTTACAGAGATTTGAAATGTGGATACCTCTCGAAGACAAAGAAAGTTTTCTTGTTCCCTGTTTGCTCCCTCCAAAGAGTCTCATAACGAACAACTACACCAAACAACTTCCAAAGTCCATTTTTTCACCAAGTTTGACCAATCTAAAAAATGCGGAGAATATAATGTTACCTTCTACAATATGGGATTTTTCTCAAACAGATTATTCAAGATCTTATCGCATTCCTTTCGAATTGTTGGGATTTTTTAATCGAATTCTCATCAAATTCCTTCAATTTTGCAAACCGGAAAGATATTGGGCAAATGGTGCCATCTTGAGAAAATACAACTCTAGGGCACTTGTGGAGCTCGTCAAAAGACCCACCAACAACATACCCTACGCATGTAGTTTGGACATCTATGTACAATTAATCAAAAACGATCCAAATCACGAAGAAGAAGAAAAAAACAACATTTTCAATCCAAGAAACAAACATATCACAAATAACAATCATGATAATGAACCTGAATCTAATATCCCCTCTTCTATTAAATTGCTTACTCAACTCGTTTACATCTTGCAAGATTTTTTTGTCGATTGGTATGACTACAACGTGAGAGAAAAGATCGATGTGGAAGTTCCCTGTCCTCAGTGTATCATAAATTTGGCGAAATTTCAAAAAGAATCCACCACAACCAATGTTGGAAATGATATGCTCCACTTGTTCGACGTCCACGAACTCCTTACCTTGTACATAAGAAAGAAAAAAGAGTTTGTCAACTGTGCCAAGTGTGGAAAAGAAAACATCTCCATCAAACATTTGCTCCCTGAAATCTCCATCATAGACGGACCTGCCGATTGCATCAGTGGAGCTGTGGGAACCAATAACTACGAAGAAGTGATCGCAGAAGACTCTTTTATAGGTGAAGGTGGAACAGCTAAAGTATATCTTGCATATTGGAAGTCGGAAAAGATGTTTGTTGCAGTCAAAAAACTTAAAATGAAATCTATCAACGTTGATACCTTTTTACAGTTTTGTGAAGAGGTTTCCATGATGAAGAAACTCCAACATGAGAACATATTGAGAATATATCACAGTTTTTTGAGACCTTTGGCCATCATCATCGAATACATGCCTGGGGGTACTTTGAGCGATGCCATCGTCAAGTTCACTGGTCCTCACAACTGGAAGTTACTTTACAAAATTTTGATAGATATTTCTAAAGGGATGAGTTTTTTGCATTCTCAAAAACCCATCATTTTTAATCGTGATTTAAGAACAATGAATTGTAAAAAAAAAAAAAATTTTTTATTCATTTTTGAATTCTAAATTTTTTTTTTGTATAGGTTTGGTTCATGACTTGACTTTAGAAGATCCAATCACTATCAAAATTGGAGATTTGGGATCTTGTTGTCTTTCCCTCGGTCAAGTTTCATCGGCTCCCGTGGACAACCCACGTTGGAAATCTCCCGAACTCCTAACTAATTGTCCCTACACCAAAAAGTGCGACGTTTACAGTTTTGGAATCATTATGTCAGAGTTAGTCACTCGATCTATCCCTTTTGCTGATCTTAAGTGGGAAAGTGAGATCATTTCTTCCATTTTGAAAGGTAAGCGACCTCAAATTCCTTTGGACTGTGATCTTAACTTTAAATCTTTGCTTGAGCGTTGTTGGGATCAAGATGAGAAGAAACGTCCTTCTTTCAAGAAAATTTTCTCTTTCATTTCTGACCTTTTTTCCAATTTCTAACTTCTTTTCTTTGATTTGTTTAACAAAAAAAATGTTTTTTTTTTCTTTCTTCTCTTCATTTTCAACCTATTTATAAAATGTAAATAAAAAAATAAAATAAAATTTAAAATTTTCCTCTTCATTGACCATGAAAGATTTGATAGTATTTTTTTAAGCTCATTTTTTTGAATATTTGGCCAAATATTAAATAAAAATAAAAAAATTGAAATAGTTCGCAAAGATAGGGAAGAAAAAAAAAATTTGCGAAATGAATATGGAAACATCTATGCTTAAATTAAATATAGGACATGAATATTCCTATTTGGATGAAGATGAAGCAGAATTATCAAGAGATGGGAAACATTTAAAACAACATAAATTCAGTTTATACGTGGATGTATTAGAAGGTAGCTATTATACTTTAAAATAATCTCATATCAATTATTATATTTTGATAAATAGGAGAAATAGAGTATATCAAATCCGTTATATTTCATTTACATCCCTCATTTGAGCCAAATAAGGTAGTAAGATTGAGCCCTCCATATGAATATAATTCTACAGCGTAATATAAATAATAAATAAAAAATTTTCTGCTTAGATTTCAATTAAATAATCTTTTTAAAAATAATAAAAAAAAAATGATAATAATAATAAAAAAAATAGATATGGATTTTTCGATGTAGAAATAGAAGTATGTTTTTACAGATCACAAAGCTACAAAACAGAATGGACGATAATGAACAAATCGAAATCAATGACGAGATTTGTTGAAACGGGAGTGAGAGGGAGCATGGAGGACATAGAGGTGCCGAACCTCACTTTCGGCATAGAGCTGGAGATGATTGTTGCTTCTAGATCAAAGTATCAGACTAGAGAAGACATTGCGAGGTATCTGACCAACCGAGGTGTGCCAACTAGAGCAGTTGAATACACCAAAGAAGTAAAAAAAAATAATGAATAAATAAAAAGAAAATAAAAAATTAAAAAAAAAAAATTAAAAAAACATTAAAAATTAATCAAAAAATATAAATGAAATAATGATTGAATATTTAAAATTCTAAAAAAAAATAATACTTGATTTATTTTGAAAAATTGTTAAATACTTTCCCCAACTGTATCAACAACAAAAAAAAAAAAAAAGACTTTTTTGATAAATATCCATTTTATAAATTAATTATTGACTTAAAAGGTTACTGATTATTGGAAAATTGTTACGGGTAAAATTTAAATTTATTTATAAAAAACTTTTATTTTTAGAACTTAATTTAAATTTAAATTTATTTTGAAATTTTATTTTTAAATTTTTATTTTTTAAAAATTTTTTTTTTTTAATTTAAATAGACGGCAGTATCTCTTGCAACAGAAACGATCCTTCTTGTTTGAAAATGGAGCTTGTTTCTCCTATTTTGAGTGGGAGAGAGGGAATCGACAATGTGCAAGTCGTAGTGGGACTTCTCTCTAAAGTGGATGTCTCCGTAAACAGTTCTGCAGGGTTTCATTTGCACGTTGGTAAAAATGAAAAAAAAAAAAATGAAAATAAAATGAAAATAAAATAAACAAATAAATGAATAAAATAAATAAATTAAAAATTAAAAAATAATAAAATAAAAAAATAAATAAAATAAAAAAAAACATATCTCATCAAATTAAAAAATAAAGGTTCTGCAAATTTTTCTCTTGAAGACTTGAAGAAAGTAAATACTTTTTTTATTTTTTTATTTTTTGAACTTTTTTAAAATCAAATTTTAGATCAGCTTCCAATTTTTGAAGTATGAAATGGCATTTGATAGCATTTTCCCGCCAAGCAGACAGGGAGTCAACAACCAATACTGCAAAAGGTGGAATCTTTTCATTTATTTTTTTATTTCAAATTTCAAATTTTTTATTTCAAATTTTTTATTTTTTATTTCAAATTTTTTATTTCAAATTTTTTATTTCAAATTTTTTATTTTTTTTAAACAAAATTTTTCAAACCCAATAAAAAAGGAGTACAAAGTGGAGCTGTATTGACACATCACGATGTAACATCCGTCGCGAACAAAAACGCTCTCTATTTCACCAGATTCATGATCGAGTTCATCTCCAACCTCGAAGTGAAACCGACCCTCACCACAAAAAGCCCCAAAACCGAACGAGTGACCATCCCCTCCCCTCTCCCCCAACCAAAAGGACACATCCACACCTACCAACACATCCAACAAACCGCCAAGTTGTTCCAAGGATTAGATGCACAACCTCACGTCTTGCTTTACTTGCCGCCTGGTCTCACCGAGAAGAACTTGCCTTTGAAAACTGTTTTCAAGGAATTTTCTTACAAGACTCACTTTCCTTATTTCCCTCATGTGAGTGCCACTTCTAGAAGGGGGAGGGTTCTCGTTGCCAAACTCGAAAATGATGTTGACATTTATCTTTTGACTGGTAAATAAATAATAAAAAAAAAAAAATTATTCATTTTTATTGTTGACAATATTATTTTTTTCATTTTTTTTGTTTATTTTTTTTTATTTTGTGTTTTTTGTTTTTTTTTTTAAATCAAAATTTTTTTTTTTGAATGATGGTGAATAAATGGTTCAGAGCAAATCATGCTGAGAACACAGTCTGATTAAAAAAAAAAAAAAATTTATATTTTTCCATTTTTTTTTATTTTGAAAAAATCATTATTTTTATTGGATCAATATTAATAATATATTTTAATTTTGTTCAGTTCACATTAATTTTTTTTTTAGAAAATAATTTAACATCTTTTTTCAAAAATAAAAAAAAAATGAAGGTAATGCATTGGACTCATTTGCATGTGAAGAAGCAGTTTTCTTAGCGGATCTTTTCTTAGAACTAGGAGTCACAGAATACATCCAATACGTGCCAGCAGGGACAGTAGACACCAACACAGCACCCATCCATTCCGTCTTCTCAATCTCCGATTCTTCCGACTACACCACCGTTTATCCCCTCTCCTACAGACATTTCAGCAACTCCTTCGTTCCTAAACGTCTCTTTTCCCGCTTTGAGGGTCTCTCTCAGAAACTCGATGAAAAATTTTATTTGAACTTCACTGGCCCTTCTTTTCCTACCCCTTCTGAAGCTAATGTTGCCAAAAAGGGTAAAAAAAAAAAAAAACTATTTTTTTAATTATTCTTTATTTTAAATTAATTTTTTTTTGCACTTTTCATCATTTTTTGATTTGTTTTCATTATTTTCATTTTTTTCATTTTTTCTTGATTATTAATATTTTTAAAAATTTTGTTTAAAACTAATTGATCTTTCTTGTATCTTTTTTTACTATTTTTTTGTTGTTATTATTTTTCATCAATATTTTGTTTTTGATTTTTTTTTTTGTTATCATTTTGTTCCAATTATTTCTTATCAATTTAAAAATAATTTCTCTTTCTTGTATTTTATAATTTAATTCACTTTTCCGTTTTTATTAAGTTTTTTAATAAAAATAATTTCTTTTTAATATTTTTACGTTTTCTCATTTTTTTTAAAACAACTTGCTTACAAACAAACATTTTTTGTTTAAAACTTTTTATAGGAGGAATTGAATTGGTTGGATGCTCCAACTTGTCCCTTTCCTATGCTTTGAGAGCGAACGATGTAAACGTATACGCATTCGGACTAGTAACCCACGACGCTTACGGAGAGGGAGTAAACATAATTTGCTCCGACAAATTTCCTCAAATTTCCTCTCTTATATTAGAATCCTCAAAATTAAGTCAAAACAACAAGAAACCATCTTCTCCTAACAAATTCACCGATTTCAAATTTCCTCAACAAGTTTCTTATCACTTAATCACTCCTATTTCTCAACCTAGTTATGATTTAGTCAATCTTTTCGCTGAAAACTTGCGTAAAGACTTTGCTTTTTCTGATTTTCATTTGGCCGTCTTTTTGCCTTTAAAGTTCCACTTTTTCTTGAGCAGTCTCTCTGATGGTGTCCTCCAAAAGTCTTTGCCTTTCGAGCTTTACAAAAAAGAGTTTAACAGTTATCTTCCTCCTGGTGGGAAGTTTGAATTTTGGAAATTTGGAAATGTTAATGTCCTTTTCTTAGTTGGAAAATTTTATATGGTAAAAAACAAAATTTTTCTTTGAAAATTTTTAAAAAATAATTTTTTTTTAAATAAGAATGAAGGACATAATTTTCAAAATTTAACCTTTTTGGAAAGATTGATGACAAAGGATGCCATGAATATAACAAAATCTGTAATTATAGACGAAATTGTTTCTCTCAAACATGCAGAAAAATCTTTGGGATCAATCCATCTCATTGAGTAAAACACTTTTTATGTCTTTTTTTATTTTTAAATTTTTGATTGAAACAACAGAGATCATGTTAACTTGGCAGGTAGAAATCCTCTTTTTGGAGAAAACGTTGAAAAATGGGGAGATAGATTCTATGATCTTTCAAATATTTATGATAAAGATTTCAGAGATACTTTCAAAAACATTTCATCCCAAAACAACCTAGATTTTCCAGAATCTAAATTTTGTTTTTTTGTCGGTCCAATTTTCGCATCAAGAACTGATTCTATTATTTCTATTTTGTGTAATTGTTCTTACATTTCCACTTCTATTGCTCCTTCTTCACTTGTATTGAAACATCAAGGAACAAAGACTGTTGCTTTAGGATTGGTGACCTTTTCCATTGGAGAAGATGGAAATTTCTTTCACATTGATGATGAAAAGTTGAATAACGATCTCGATATGTTCAAAGATCTTTCTCTTACATTACAAAAGTTTATTTCAACATTGAGCAAATAAAAAGATTACCCAACAAACGATCTTTTTCTCTTATCAAATATAAATCATTCAAAAAAAAATAAAAATAAAAAAAATATTTAATCAAATTTGATAAAATTGTTTTTTATATTTTTAATAAATTGGTTTTTTTTTTGAAAAATTTATCAAAATCTTCCTATTTATTTTGGACCTTTGTCTTTTGGGGTCAAGTCCAAATCCTTTCCAGTAATACGTTTGTAAATTTCGAGGACATCTTCACAAGTAGTTTCGAAATGGGAAGTAGCATCATAAGAAGAAGAAATGAAAATTTGATCTTTACTTCCATCATCAACAGGAGTGTAGGTATCTTCAATAGAAATGAATCTCTCCAAAACAGGTCCGAGAAGCTTAATACCAATGTCTAATTCTTGTGCAGGGTTGGAAGTCTCAACAGTGGTGGCGACAGTAGCAATAAACTTGCCGTTGTCACAAACGTTGTGAGTAGAGGAAACCATGGAGATGTAGATGTCACTCTTTCTCTTTGCTTCCTTTTGAGGGATAATGATTTGAACAGAAGAAGAGTTGTTAGTGTTAGGAATAGGTGCCCCTATATATTTTTATTAAAAAGATAATAAGTAATTTATTGTTATCAATAAAAAGGTGTTTTGAATCTTTTTGTTTTACCGAGAACACAGATAGCACGGACGACTTGTCCAGTTTTCTTTACCTTGTCAGGGAAGTAAGAAGGATCTGCAACAACGAATTGGCATTTTGCAGTTTCTCCCTCACTCTTTACCCCACAAACTTGTCCCTTATCATTGAATACAACTCCTTCATAAGGCTTGTTCAACATATAAGTACCTAAAAGGAAGAAAATAAGTATAAAAATCAAATGAAAATAAATAAAACTATTTAATCCATTTTCTTGTAATATATAAAAGTATAAGAAGGAATAGAAGATAGAAAATTGAGAATTATTGTTTTTATTACCTCCATAGATAGCAGACAAACGAGCAAATCCTTGTGGAAGTTCACCAAGACCGTAGAGAGGATAGATATATGGAGATTTTCCGAATCTGGAGAGGGATTCAGCATACAATCTGCATCTATCGATGGTGAGCTTTGCAGGTTGGGTGAGATAGTCATCATTCAAGTGGAGAGCCATAGAATGTCCAATGAAATCAATTGTATCATCAACAAGACCAAAATGTGAAAAGATATCTTTCATGGTGACCTATAATATTGGAAAAATTTTGTCAAATAAAAATAAAATTGTCAAAAGAAAAAAGTTTATATTCAGGAAAATTTATTTATGTGATAAGATAAAGAATAAGAACATATTCATTATAATATTGAATTAAAAAGAATATAAACTAAGTATTTAAAGATATTATCAAAATATCTTACTATTTTATATTCATAATTTTTTTGTGATTTTATTTACCTTTTCGAGATCTGGGAATCCACTGTGGGTCTTTGGATTATTTACATCGTAACTTTGGATGAATGAGAAGAAATTCTTTGCTCTTCTCTTTTCGAAGAGTCCCATCAAATCAGATTTCAATGCTTCAGTATCAGTTGCAGGAACTTTGTGTACCTTTCCTCCCTTAAAGACATAACTTCCATCAACGACTTTAAATTCGAGATATTTTGTAACATCAGTGTGTAATAAAATTTTGACAAGAATTCCTATTATTATTTAGAATAAATTTTAACATGAGAAAATAGAATATTCTAAATTATTGAGTAAAGTTGTAAATTATTTAAATTTATATGCTGAAATTTAGTGAAAATTAAAATTATGAATATGAATATAAGAGGTAATAAATATCATGCTATTTAAAGTCTTTTGAATCAAAAGCAAATTTAAACAATAGTATTAAAAAAAATTTATTATCAAATTACCTGATGCCATGATGAATTTTGGGATTACATCTACATTATATTTTTTGGATGATCCTAATGTAGTGGATGGCTTATCTTCTGGTTTAAATTTTTCATACAATTGTTCCAAATTGAGGGAAGCGCATGCTCCACCATAATAGTTATTACGATCCATATGGAGTACTTTTTTACCATCTACAGATAAAACTCCAGAAAGGATACATTCCTTAAGACCAGTTCCTAAAACGATGCTATTAAAAAAAATTAATTTTTGTTGGTGAATATAAAAATATTCTTTTGAAGAAGTAAAATTTTGAAAGTTTCAGGTAATAAGAATAATTTTTGATGTGTTATTTACCAATCATATTCCTCATCCACTGGAAAGGGTTGAAAAAAAAATATTAATATCAATAGAAATGGAATGATATAATGAGGATAATTTGATTTTAGAAAAAATTAAAGCTAATTTTACTTGTTTATTGATTAATTTGAAAAGAAATTTTTTTTTTTATTATTTTTTTATATTTTATTTGAAATAATATAATTATAAACAGATCCAGAAAAAAGAACACCATGGAAAGGTGAAATACAAGTAGTAGATCAGATATTATAATCTATTAAAAAGAAAATTGTAATAAAATTGGATACTTAAAGAAAATAGAGAAGCATAATTAAAAAATATTTGAAAAAAAGGCTAAAATTATAATTTAGGAGAAAAATAAAAAAAAAAAGGTAATCAGAAAGATATTTTAGAATATGGGAATTAGGAAATACTTCTATAGAATACAATTAGAATATACTTTTGAACAAATATATTCTTTAATTTGAATCGTTGAGGGAAAAAATATTTATTTATCATCTTTTCCTTGGAATTGAGTAGAATTTCCATTCCTATTTGAAAATCAAAGGTTAAAAAAAGTATTATCAAAGAAAATTGAATTGATTACCAATAAGTATTGTTATCAGAACCCCTATTATTTCTCAAAGAGTGAATATTTACATTTCTGGTTTCATTGGTGTTTGTGGTTGGAACACTTTCATAACCATCGTTTCTAGTGACAGGTTGATTGTTATTATTGTTATTGTTATTGTTGTCAGACTTTTTGGTGATGGACTTGTAAATAGAAGAGAAAACCTTTAAAAAAGAGTGAGTTGATTGAAATTAAATTTAAATTTTTTAAATTTTTTTACACCAATGATGCTCCCTATGAAAGAATCATCCTTTTGATCTCCGCTGTTTACAGTTTGAACAGGTTGAGAAGATCTATAAGGTTGGGAAGAAGTGTATTGCTCACCATTTTCATTAGAATTATTATTGCTGTTGGACAAAGAGAAAATGTTGGAAGATCTAGAAGAAGAAGAAGAAGGAGAAGGTCTACTGATGGTGTTATTGTTGCTTGTGTTGCTGTTATTTACATTATTGTTGTTGCTAGACGAAGAAGAGGATCCAAAAGAAGAAAAGTAAGAAGATCCTCCAGATTTTTCAGTGCAGATTAAAGCGGCACTAGGTGTCAACTAATATTTTTTTTTTCAAAAATAAAATAATAAAATTAATTTTGATAATTTTTTTTTTTACTTTCAATTCAATAAGAGTTTTTTTAAGGTCTTGTTTGGAGAAAGTGTATTTAGGATATGATGTGGAAACATCGTAACCACCACTCTTGACACCAGTTTCCCTCTCTATGAAACTGAAAACCTCACTAAGGGAAGAATTGTTGTTAAATTCGTTCTTGATGGTTGTACCTAAAACGATAAATGTAAGATAAATAATTGTTTTAACAAAATAATTATACTATAATAAGAAAAAATAAAAAGAAAAATGTAATTTAATTTTACCCAAATGAGTTTTAATTGCTATTTTGGTGATGTTTGAAGAAGACACTTTAGAAGGTATTGGCACGTTATTGTTGTTGTTATTAGAACTGGAGAGGCTGTTCTCGTATTCACGTTGTCTGATCTCCTTTTCGCGGTTGATCTTTTCGAGAACTTCTCTTTTGTTTTTTTCATCAAACTCTCTTTTTTCGATTCTTTGTTTTCTTTCACTCTCAAGCTTAATTTTGTCTATTGTATCTTTCGTTTCGCGCATCATCTTACCTAGATAAAGTTGGTTAGTAAAAGTTAATCAATTTAAAAATATTTTTAACAAAAGAAAAGATCTAAATGCAAGATCAACAAATGATCGGTTTAAGATTAAAATATAAAGATATGTTAAAGATTAAAATTTGTTTTATTGATGAAAGTTGATTTTAATTGAATATTTTTACCGCTTTCTCTTCTGTTTTGTTCATTTTCCCATAATTTTTTCTTTCTCTCCTGCTCTTCTTTCTCTCTCTTCTCCTTTAGAAGTCTCAAAGCCTTCTCTTGCTTACTTTCGTTGACATCGAGTGGAGTGTTAGAAGAAGACAAGTTTTGTCTAGGTTGAGAGTCATCAAAGTTATTATACGAGTTATTATTGTTGTTGTTGTCATTGTAATTATAGTTGTTATAATCTACAGTATTATTAACATTTGGATTATAATCCAAATTTACAGTATTATTCACATTATTATTGTTTTGGGTTGGTTGCAATGTTGGGATGTATGATTTCATCAATTCATTTGATTCTTCAATCATTTTAATCAAACTATTTGCATCTATGAATCCCAAATTTGATTTTAATGGAACCCCATTTTGAGGATTGACTATATTTGATTCGATTATAAAGAAATTATGATTGAAGTGTTTATTTTTCTTACGTATATATTGAGCTGGAAATTGTGGTACCACATAAAATTGAGTGAATTGTGATAACTCTGTTGTATCTTTGAATAATTGAATTGATATGCAAGTGAGTTTCTATATATGAAAAAGATTATGTCAATTATTTTATGATTAGGTGATGATTTATATGAATTAAAATTCTTTACCAAATTTTCCACCACTTGATTATCATTCCATACTTCATTATTCAATCTATTTGATTCTTCTTGATTATTATCTAAACATTCAACAAAGATTTGTTATTAGGTAAATTTTCGCCTTATTATATTTTAAAAGGTGATTGTTTGAAGTTATAATGAAATACAAGGAATGGAAAAGTTAATTGGTAACCATTTTGTTGTATGGTATGATTCAATAAGTATATTTTACCTTGTACAGATATCAATAGCAACAAATTTTTGGATTTGGCTTCATTGATAGCTTCAAAGATAGATTTTCCAAAAAATAAATTTTCCATTCAATTTGATTTGTATGATTTTGTTAATATCCAAGTTTTTAAAAATAAAAGCAAGTTTATCAAACTAAGTTTATTTCTCAATTATTTTTTTATTATCAAAAATGATAAGATATATCCTCACAATGAAATTATAAAAAAAAAAAAATTAAAAGAGAGTTTATCTCGGTTTAAATACAAAGGCATCAATAAAATAATACACATATTATTACAATGGAATCAACACCAAAATTTTCCTCGGAAGATATCAAGAAGATAAAAGAAAGAATGTTGTCCAAAGATACTAATTTGGCAGCCAAGTTCAGAGGAGTATTTACATTGAAAAATCTTGGAGGAAATGAATCAGTAGATGCATTAGTAGAAGTAACATATCCAACAAATAAAAAATTTTGAAAAACGAGAAATTTATTTTATTGAAAATTTTTTTTTTGAAAAGAGTAAAACAAATTTCAACGAAAAACCATTTAAATAATAAAATTGAAATTAATTTTAAATTTTTCAAATAGTTTTGAACAATGAGCAATCCAATCTCTTGAAGCACGAAATAGCATATGTATTAGGGCAAATGCAAAACACATACGCAGTGCCTTTCCTCTCAAAGGTCTTGGCCAATGAGAAAGAAAACAGCATGGTTAGACACGAAGCAGGTAAAAATTAAAGAATAAAAGATAAATCAATTAAGATTAAATAATCATTTCAATTTAAACATTTAATCGCTTCACTATTTACTTCTATCTTTGACTTTTAAAACAAACTAAAGTGTGTTTAATAGATCTCTTTTTATTTGTATCGATCTTTTAATAGTACAAATAAAAATTTAAATTGGTTTAATTCAATTAAATCATTTTATTATAGAAGTTTATAAAAAAGTTTAGAGTTTAATCATCTCCATTAATTTTTTTAAAAAGTATACATTTTTTAAATACATTAAATCTTTTGATCTGAACAAATTTAAAAAAGGAGAGTCATTGGGAGCATTGGGAACAGAAGAATGCTTAGAAATTTTGGAAAAGTTCAAAAATGATCCGGTCCCCGAAGTCTCCGAAACTTGCATTCTAGCCATCGACAGAATTAAATGGCTCAAAGAGAGCAAGCCAGAGAAAGTGAAATCCAAGTTCGACACAGTCGATCCTGCTCCTTCTTCTGAACTTAAAAGTATTGAAAAATTGGTAAATTTTTTTTATTTTTATTCATTGGATTTTTACCTTACTTATTTTTTATTTATTTATTTTTTCATTTTTTCTATTTTTTTATTTTTTATTTACAAAAGGAAGAAATATTGTTGAATGAGAATCTTACCATGTTCGAAAGATATAAAGCTTTGTTCAAATTGAGAGATATTGCTCAAGATGAATCTGATAACGATGAAAGAGGTAAAAAAAAAAAATTTTTGATTATTTATTATTATTTCCTTTTTATTATTTTTATTTATTTCAAATTTTTTTTTTTTAGTTAAAGGATCAGTTTTGGCCATTTGCAAGGGTTTGAAAGACAAGAGCGCTTTGTTTAGACATGAAATGGCTTATGTTTTGGGACAGATCCACCATCCTTACGCTACGGACTCTTTGAGGGAGTCATTAGAGATCGACACCGAACACGAAATGGTCAGACATGAAAGTGCAGAGGCTTTGGGTAAATTAAATTTAATAATCATAAAATGTTTTTTATTTATTTTTTAAATTTTTTAAATTTTATTTTATTTTTTCCCAAGTCTTTATTTTTCAATATTAATTTTTTATTTTTATTAGGTGCCATTGCGACTGAAGACACTTACTCTGTCCTCCACAAATACAGCAAGGACAGCGTGGACGTTGTTCGTGAGAGTTGCGAAGTTGCTTTGGACGTTTACGAGTATGTCAACAACGACGAACAATTTCAGTATTGCGACACTCTCATCTCTGTTCAAAAAGAAGACAATTAATTTAAAAAAAAGAGTTTATTTATTTTTGTTTTAGATCAGAGAACTTTGAATGAAAATTAATCATCACATTGTTATTAGTTTAAAATTAAATTTTTTTATGAATTTTAGAATGTACCTTCTTCACTATCTTTTTCGATACTGTCTCAAAGTTGGATAGCTTCGAAAATTTTTAATTGAAAGATGACGTAAATATCTCATATTCTTTGCAAATGATATCAAAACAAATATTCTTCTTTTGGGTTGGTTTAGATAGAGATAAAATCTATCAACAGAACTTAGAGTAAATTTGTTAAACTAAAATTGTTTGTGAGAATTTAAATTGAGCCATATAATTTAGATCAAATTTTATATCTCCCCAAAAGATAATATATTGATCAATGAGATCCAAATTATCATATTATCATCTGTATGTGTTGATTAATATTGATTATTGTGTTGATTAATGAAAATAAAAAAAAGAAAAAAAAAAAATGGGGACAAATTTTGAAGAAATTATTGATGATTTGGAGATTTATATTGAAAAAGGGAAAACTGATAGATCTTTCTTTTGCGAGAAGGAAAAGCTTATTGAATCAATTGAAAAAAAAGATTTATCCCAAATCATTGGTAAATTTAAATTCTATCAATGAAAATAAGAAAAGATTTGAATCAAGTCAATATATTATATTTATATTGATAATTTTTATCAATAAAATAAAATAAATTTTATTCAAAATATTTTTTTACAAAAAAAAAAAAAAAAAAAAAGATAAAAATCTCAGAAATCCCCTTCATAATTTTTTAACGAGAAAAGAGTATATGAACATTGAAAAAATAAAACAGCTAATTGAAATGAAATGTGATATGAATCACCAAGATAACAAAGGAAACACTCCCCTCCACATTGCAATGAAAAAAGTAAAAGATTTGGAAGTGATAAGATATTTGGTAGATCTGAAAGGAATAAAAATGAATGTAAACAATGAAAAAGGAATAACTCCTTTTCAATTATCTCTTATACACTTATCTGATCTTGAATTAATCAAGTACATGAGAAAAATGAACAAACTTTCATTGAAAGAAGAAGAAAGTGAAGGATATCTCTTAACTTATGCTTGTGAAAACAAATATGGATTGGATGTCATAAAATATTTGATGGAAGATTATGAATTCGAGAGTGGAGATCAAACACTTTTACATTATGTTTGCGAAAAAGTTGAAAACTTAGAAATGGTGAAATATATTTGGGAGCTAGAAAGTAGTGACCCTAGTATTTCGCAAGAAGATTACCCAGAAGACACTGTTTACCATTTGATTTGTAAGAACAAAAATTTGGAAGTCATCAAACATTTCATCCAAAATGATATAATTGATTTCGAATTGAAAAATAAGTATGATTCGAGTGTTTTTCGAGTTCTTTGTGAAAATAAAAATATTGATTCTAATTTCGTCAAATTTTTGATTGAAGAAAAAAAAAATTTTGAAGGAAAAGAGAAATTAAACGAAATGATGGAAGTGCTTATTTCTTCTTCGAAAAATTTTAAATCGATTTTTGAATATTTTTTGGGAGAAAAATTAATTGATCTTGAAAATTTTAGAGATGGTGAGGGAAACAATGTTTTTAGTTTGATGTGCTGTAATCCTTACATTGATATTGATATGATAAATTTTTTGCTCGTACAAAAAGGTTTCAAATGGGACAGCAAAAATAATGTTGGAGATACTCCCCTTCACAATTTATTTTCGAGCAACAAAAAATGGAAAGTTATCAAACACTTCATTGAAAATGGGACCGATCTCTCCATTGAAAATGAACGAGGTTTGAATCCTCTTTATTCAATTTTGAACAATTATTTCCTGATTAATTCTCAGAAAGAAGATTTTGGGTTGGTGTTGAGATATTTGTTTGATGATCTCAAATATACATTTGATTCTGAAAAATTGAATGTTATAATTAATTCCTATTTTTTTGAGCGATTGGATTGTGAATCTATCAGACATTTTGTTGAGAAAAGCAATTTTGATTTTGGAAAAATAATCAAGGAAAGTTTCCAATCAATTTTTTGGAATAAAACTATTGATCTTGAAACGATGAAGTTTTTATTGAATGTTAGTAAGGGGGATATGAATTTGAGTGATTTAGAATTCTTGATTGCTGACGAAATTATAGGAATGGAAGCTTTAAAATATTTGGTTAGCCACAACATCTTTGAAGTGAAACTTTTCAACAGTTATAACAAATCTGTTTTAGAAAAGTTTAATTTGGAATTTTATGAATTTTTGATCAAAAATGACTTTGATTTCCAACAATTGAGCCAAAATCATTTTTTTCCCGAAGAGACAGTCCTTCACAACATTTTTTTCAAACAAAATGTGAATCTTTTCATATTTAAAATTTTCCTACAAAGTAGAATAGATTTGAGTAGAAAATTCAAGGGTAAAACATGTATTGAATTATTTTTAAGTCAAGGAATAATAGATATTGAAACATTGAAATATTTGATAGAAAACCAAGAAATTTTGTTGAGAAAACTAGAAAGAGAAGGAACATTTCCTTTTGAGGGTTTATTTTATAATAGTAAAATTGGTTTGGAAGAAATTAAATATTTGATAATGAATGTTTACTTGAATGAAAATGAACCTTACAACAAAACAAAAACCATTTCATTCAGCGAAAAAGGAGGAAATCCTTTTGAGAACGAAAAAAGTGAAGAGGAAGATTCTTTTGAAAATTTATTTGGGAATGAAAAAAATGAAAAAATTTTGGAATATGATGAAGTTTTTTTTGAGAGTTTAAATGGGAATGATTCATTAGAGTTAAAAAAGCGAACATTTTTCGAGAAAAGTTTTTACATCAAAGATTTGTTTAGTTACAACTTGAATATTAATGTTGAATGGTTCAAATATTTCCTAATGTTGAAAGAAAATTTTTTAGAAATATTTAACAATGGCACAACACCATTAAGTGCTTATTTATCTATGAATAAAAATATTAAACTTGAAGTAGTAGATTATTTATTCGAGGAATTGAAAATTGATTTCCAAAGATTGGGTCAATTTTGTTACTGGGGAAATTCCTATCTTCATTCTTTCTCTGAAAATTTTGGTGCCAGTTTGGAAATAGTTGAATATTTTGTCAATAAAAAAATGATTTTTGGGTTGAAAAACAATAAAGGAATCACTCCTTTTCATTCCTTTTGTGAAAGAAATAAATTAGAAATAGTAAAATATCTTCTTGATAGAGGAGAAAACTATTTGAATGTACAAAATGAAAATGGGGACACACCTCTTCATTTAATTACAAATTTTAACAACTATCTTGCCAGAGAAAAATTCATTCTTTTCATTTCTCACAAAGCAAAAATAGATATTAAGGACAAAGAAGGACTCACTTGCAAAGAAAAATTGATCAGAGATGATAAAAATGATGTGATGAAATTATTCTTTAAAGAAATAGAAAATGGAGAACTCTGGATTGTGGAATACATTAAATATTTTCCAAAAGAAATGAAAAAAATGATGGAGACATTATTGGTTTCTATCAAACTCCAAATAAAACCTCTTTTTACAACTAAAATACCAAAAAATCTCTTTCTGAAAATCATCCAACATGCTCTTTTTGACTTTTAATCCCAAAGTTTCTCTTTTCAATAATACTCCTTTTAATAAAAATATTTTAACATTGAGATTTGT